>PVKE010044236.1:0-13082 GCA_004027555.1 Craseonycteris thonglongyai | reverse complement strand
AAATACTTTTTCAGACATATGGAAACTGAAGGAATTTTCCAGCACAAAGCCAATATTCCAAGAAATAAAGAAGAAGGCAACTAGACCTGAAACATAAACAAACAAGGAAATAAACAAACAAAAAAATAAATATAAATTGGAACAACAAAATCATAAAAGGGGAGGAAATAAAGGCTTAAATTCCCAAAGAGAATAGAGGTAAGAAACATCCTTAAAAAAAAGGTATCACTGCATATATGAAACTTTCTTTTACATAAATTTTATGGTAATCACTCAAAAAGAACCTAAAACTGGAACACATAACAGAAACAAACAAGAAAAAAAAAACCCAAAGAGAAAACAGTGAAAACTGTCATAAACACAGTGAAAGTAAAATAAACAATGGGAATAAAAAGCAAAAAAGCAATAAAGAAAAAAATATACCAGAAAACAAAAGATAAAATGGCTATAAGAAATCCTCAAATATCAATCATCACTCTAGATGTAAATGGACTGAACTCACTAATAAAAAGATACAGACTGGCAAGCGGGATTAAACAACAAAACCCAAACTTATGCTGCCTACAACAGACAAACCTCAGCCACTAGGACAAACACAGACTGAAAGTAAAAGGGTGGGAAAAAAAATACTCGAAGCCAATGGCATCCAGAGAAAAGCAGGTGTAGCCATACTTATATCTAACAAAGAGGACTTCAGCATTAAAAAGATGATAAGAGACAAAGATGAACATTTAATAATGATAAAGGGGACAATGCAACAAGACATGATATTTATTTATATATATGCCCCCAACCAAGAAGCACCAAAATTTACAAAGCAACTACTAAGAGATCTAAAAGGAGAAACTGACAAAAACACAATTTTATTAGAGGACTTAAACACCAACTTGACAGTAATGGACAGATAGTCCAAACAAAAAATAAATAAGGAAATATAAGCTTTAAATGATACATTACAGCAATTGGACATAATTGATATTTGCAGAATATTTCATTTTATAACACATGACTATGCATTCTTTTCTGGTGCACATGAAACATTCTCAATAATAGACCACATTCTGGTACCCAAAACTAGCCTCAGCAAATTGAAGAAGACTGAATCATACCAAATGTATTCCCTGATCACAGAGCTTTGAAATTGGAGATAAACTACAAAAAGAAAACAAAAAACCCCACATATACCTGGAGATTAAACAACATGTAATTTTAAAATGGGTGGGTCAAAGGAGAAATAATAGAAGATATTAAAATTACATAGAAACAAATGACAATAAAAACACAACATACCAAAATTACTGGGATGCAGCAAAAGCAATAATAGGAAAATTTATATCACTACAGTCCTATCTAAAGAAACAATAAATATTATAAGTAAACCACCTAATATTACACCTTAAAGATCTGGAAAAATAAGAACAACAACAAAAAAAACCCACACAAAGTCAGAAGAAGGTAGGAAATAATAAACTTTAGAGCAGAACTAAATAAAATAAGAAATATAAAATAAAAAAAACATAATTCAACAAACAGATGGTTATTTAAAAAACTGATAAAATTAACAAACGCCTGACTAGCCTCATGAAGGGAATAAGAGAAAACACACAAATAATCCAAATTAGAAATGAGAGGGAAAATTATAACTGATACCACAGAAATATAAAGGGTCATACAAGAACATTATGAAGGACTATATGCTACCAAATTTGACAACCTAGAAGAAATGGACAAGTTTTACAAACATGTAGTCTACCTAGACTGAATCAAAAAGAACTGGATAACCTGAACAGACCAATTAACAATAAGCAAATTGAAACAACTATCCAAATCCTTTCCAAAAGCTAGAGTCCAGGTCCAGATAGTCTCACTAACAAGTTTTACCAGGCATTTAAAGAGAAACTAACATCTATCCTCCTCAAACATTTCCAAAAAATTGAAGAAGAGGCAACACTTCCCAACTCATTCTATGAGGGCAATATTACCATAGTACCAAAGCTTGGTAAGGATGTTACAAGAAAGAAAACTGTAGTCCAATAACTTTGATGAACACTGATACAAAAATCCTAGACAAAATACTAGCAAATAGAATACAACTCAGTAAAATGATTATATATCACGATCAAGAGGGCTTCATCCCAGAGGCACGATAGTTCAACATATGCAAATCGATCAATATGATACACCACATAAACAAAATAAAAGATAAAAACCACATGATTATATAAATTGATGCAGAAAAAACATACAAGATACAACATTCATAGATGATCAAAACACTTAATGAAATGGGTATAAAAGAAAGTACCTCAATATAATAAAAGCTGTGCATCACAAACCCTCAGAGAATGTCACACTGAATTAGGAAAAATTGAAACTTTTTCTTTAAAATCAGGAAGAAGGCAGGGATGTCTTCTCTTGTCACTGATATTCAACACAGTGCTGAAAGTTCTAGTCAGACCCATTAAGGCAGGATAAAGAAATAAAGAACATTCAAATTGGGAGTGAAGAAGTTAAATTGTCACTTTTTGCAGATGACATGATCCTTTATATAGAAAACACTAGAGACTCCAGGCTCCAACAGAAAACTATTAAAAATAATGAGAGAATACAGAAAAGTTGCAGGATACAAATTTAATGTACAAAAATCCACAACATTTTTATATACAAACAATGAAACTTCAGTAAAAGAAATGAGAAAAATGATACTCTGTGATTAAAACAAAAAGAATAAAATACTTAGAAAGAAATTTAAAGAATGTGAAGGACTTTATACAGAAAACTACGAGACATTATTAAAAGAAATTGAAGAAGGTACAAGGAAAAAGAAAGGTATTCTGTGTTCATGAATTGGAAGAATCAGCATAGTTAAAAAGGCCATATTGCCCAAAGCCATAAACAGATTTAACACAATTACTATCAAAATCCCACAAGCATTCTTTCAAGAAATAGATTTAAAATATCATGACATTCATATGAAACCAAAAAAGATGCCAAATTGCCAAAGCAATCTTCCAAAAAAAGAATAAGGCTAGAGTCATCACATATCTCAACATCAGTCTATACTATGAAGTATCAGTAATCAAAACAGCTTGGTATTTGCAGAAAAATAGGCATGCAGACCAATGGAACAGAATAAAAAACACAGAAATAAACCCACAAATACAAGAACAGATAATTTTTGACAAAGGGGCAAAAAATATACAATGAAAAAAAGAAAGCCTCTTTAGTAAATGGTGCTGGGAAAATTGGAAAACCACACGCAAAGGAATAAATTGGGATTGTGAACTGTAACCATATAGCAAAATTAATTCAAATAGGATTAAAGACCTCCACAAAAGACCATAGACAATACAGTGCATTAAAGAAAGAATCGGTACTAATCTTATAGAGCTTGATCTCCAAGAGTAATTTATGAACTTGACCCCAAAGGCAAGGGAAGTAAAAGTGAAAATAAATGAATGGAACTATATCAAACTAAAGAGTTTCTGCACAGCAAAGGAAATCATCAACACATTAAAAAGAAAACCAACCAAATGGGAGAAAATATTTGCAAACAATGCCTCTAATAAGGGGCTAATATCTAAAATATCTAAAAACTCAAACAACTCAACAACAAAAATGATCTAATTAAAAAATGAGCAGAAGACCTAAACAGATATTTCTCCCATGAAGACATATAATTTAAATGACCAAAGGATGCATGAAAAAAATGCTCAACACCGTTAGCAATTGGAGAAATGCAAATTAAAACCACAATGAGATACCACCTCACACATGTTAGAATGGCTATGATCAACAAGACAGGGAATAACAAGTGCTGGAGAGGCTGTAGAGAAGAAGAAACCCTCATACACTGCTGGTGGGAATTTAAATTGGTGCAACCACTATGGAAGGCCGTATGGAGATTCCTCAAATAATTAGTAATGAAATAGCCATATGACCCAGCAACGCCCCTCTTCTTGCCATCTACTCCAAAAAACTGAAAACCTTAATCTGCAAAGATTTATGTACCCCAATGTTCATTGCAGCACTGTTCAAGGTGGCCAAGTTGTGGAAACAACCAAAATATCCTTTGATAGATGACTGGATAAAGAAGATCTGGTACATTTACACAATGGAATACTACTCAGCATAAGAAAAAGTGAAATACAGCAATTTGTGACAATATGGATGGACCTTGAAAACATTTTATTAAGCAAAATAAGTCAGACTGAAAGAAATCAAGAAACCTATGACCTCATTCATAGGTGGAATATAAAACTGAAAGTAACAAAGAAACAAAAACTCATGGACCCAGTCAATAGTTTAGTGGTTACCTGAGGGTAAAAGGGAAGGTAGGTAGAAGAGCTTTGAGGAGGAGTAAGGAGAGGGCATCAAACATACGGTGATAGAAAGAGAGTTAATTCTGGGTGGTGAACACATAATGCAATATATAGACAATGTAATATAGAATTATACACCTAGAAACAAGATAATTTTATCAATCAATGTATCCCCAATAAATTTAACAATAAAAACAAACAAACAGATAAAGGATTTGTTTGAAGCTGTATTACAATTTACCCTAACAGTAGCTATGCTTAAAAGTGTAGTGATAAATGTATATTTTTCATAAAATAATAGAAACAATTTTACTTGATTCAGAATTCAGGCTCTTCAAATTCATAAACATAAGTTTCATAGTAATCGTTTATAAATGACTTGTAAATAAACCCTAATTTGATCATTTTAATGACATGATTTATGAAAATAAGCAAAGCAGGGCCATGGTTTCAATATTTTGAGAGTTTTTATTGTTTTATACAGAGACAGAGAGAGAAGAGGAAGGGCCCAAAGCAGTCTCCATAGTTGCATGTCATTAGTTTTCTATGTAGTTTCATTCCACACAGGTGGACGTGGGACCACGCAGTGCAGTAACTGAGCCAGGGGCATCTCACATGGGAAGCACCCCTTCCACCCCAGTTCAGCATATTTGTCTGTACTGGCTGAGTCTGGGACTCAATCCCTGGATTCTGGGGCTGCAAGGCAAGTGTTCAACCTGCTGAGCCATCCTGGCATCCTTATACTTTATATATATATATTGATTTCTGACCAAGAGAAACAGAGACAGAGAGAGACAGAGAGAAGAGGGAGGGCCCATAGTAGTCTCCATAATTGACATTAGTTTTCCATATAGTTTCACTCCACAGGTTGGCACAGGGCTGCGCAGGGCAGGAACTGGGCTGGGAGCCTCCCACATAGGTTCCAGCAAGAACTGAACTGGGGGCACACCCCAGTTCAGCATGTGGGTCCACATGGGCCGGGGCCGGGATTTGATCCTCGGTCAGTCCCCAGGGCTTCAAAGTGAGTGCTTAACCCGCTGAGCCTTCCCAGCTTCCCCATCTTTCAATATTTTAAAGATAATATTTATTCAACAACATAAAATAGAAAAAGATGTTTTGTAGATACAGAACATATTCCCAAATACACCTCTAAAGTTCCCTCATCTGACAAACCATGATTTAATCTAATAGACATGTATCACTTTTTTTTAGAGACATTTATTTATTTATTTGTTTTTGTTTTTTTTTTTATCTTTGACAGGGAGAGAGAGAGATACAGACAAAGACAGAGAGAGAACTGAACTGGGGGAGCTCCCAGCTCAGCATATGGTTCCGCACGGGCCGGGGCCGGGATTCGATCCCCGGTCCCCAGCGCTGCAAAGTGAGTACTTAATCCACTGAGCCATTCCGGCCTCCCCATATATCACTTTTTATGTGAATTTTTATTCTAACTAATCTATGCAGTTATTTTTTTTTTTAGATTTATTTTATTATTGACAGAGACAGAGAGAGACAGAGGCAGAGAGAGACAGAGAGAAGGGGGAGGGCCCAGAGCAGTCTCCATAGTTTTACATCATTAGTTTTTCAACGTGGTTTCATACCACACAGGTGGGGAAGGGCCGTTTAGGGCAGGAACTGGGCTGGGCGCCTCCCGCATAAGAAGCACACCCCAGTTCAGCATATGGGTCCACACGGGCCAGGGCTGGGACTTGATCCTTGGTCCCCAGGGCTGCAAAGCTAGCACTTAACCCGCTGAGCCATCCTGGCTTCCCTGAGAGTTATTTTTTAATGTAAAATTTACATACCAAAAAATTAATGATTGTACAGTGTAAAATTTAGTCATAAATTACATTTACAATGTGTACAACCACCACCTGCTTCAAGTTTTAAAACATTTTCCTTGTCCCTGCAAAAAATATTTTATAAAAGTAAAGTAGTTATTCTCCATTTTACTGTCTCTCCAGCCCCTGGGGATCACTAATTTGCTTTCTGTCTCTATTAATTTGCCCATTCCGCGTACTCTGTGTAAGCAGGATCATGCATTATTTTGCCCATTCCGCATAATCTGTGTAAGCAGGAACATGCATATTTTGTGGCTTGTTTCTTTCACTCTGCATAATGTTTTTGAAATTTGTACATGTTGTAGTTTTATTTTTATGATTGAATAATATTTTATTTCATGTGTATTAAACAGTGTGTTCACTTATTCTTTAAGGGATGTTTAGGTGATTTCTACATTTTGGCATTTGAGAATGCTTCTATAAATATTTTTGTATAGATATTTCTTTGAATAGTTGTTTTTATTTCCTCTAGATATGTATCTGAAAGTTGAATTACTGGTTCTCATAGTAGTTATATGTTTAACCTTACTTAATAGACTTTATTTGTATAGTACCTGTTTTTATTTATTTTGGATGTATATCTGAAAGTGAATTGTTGGTTATTATAGTAGTTAGATGTTTGACCTTACTTAATAGACTTTATTTTTATAGTACGTTAAGATTCACAGAAAAAAATGAACAGAAAACACAGAAAGTTATTATACTACCACCACTTGAACCATGCATAGCCTCCTTCACTGTGGGCATTCTACACCATTGTGGTACATCTGTACAATTGATTATATAGACTCAGTAGTATCACCTTAAGTCCACAATTTAAATTAGGGTTCACTCTTGATGTTTCACAAATATGGGTTCTGACAAATATCTATGGCATGTATCGTAATATTATACAGAATAGCTTCACTGTCGTAAAATTCATTTGGGCTCCATCTAGTTATCTCTGTCAATATAATGTTTAATATTCTGAAATATTACCTAATTTTTTTTAACATTGCTTGAACCACTTTGCATTTCTATCAATGTACAAGGGTTACAATTTATTCTTATTCACAACACTTTTTTTTTTTCTGGTTCTTTATTGTTATCTTCATTTGTGTAAAGTGGTATTTTATGATTTGGTTTACACTTCTCAAATGCCTAAGGATAATGAGCTATTTTGTATGTACATGTTGCATGCCTATATATATGAACTGGAGGCCAAACCAAGGGGTGAGAACTGAACTGGGGGCCTCCCACATGAAAAGCACAACAGAGTTCAGCATAGGGTCTACACGGTGTGGAACTGGGATTCGATCCTCAGTCCCTGGGGCTGCAAAGTGAGTGCTTAACTCACTGAACCATTCAGGCTTTCCTTACCACTATTTTTTGAAAAATTTTTCTGGCCTATCTTTCTCTTCCTCAGGGATTTCTTGCATGTGTATATTGATATCTTTTATGTAATTTTGTACAAACTCTGTATTTTTACTTTATTATTGATCATTGAAATTAACTCATTATTTTATGTTTGAATAAATTTGTTGCTGATACCATCTAGTGGCTTTATTTTTAATTTAGTTTTGCTCTTTTCATCTCCAATACTTCTATTCAGTTCTTTTATATAAATTATATCTTTCTTAATATTCTCTAATTATTCATATGCTTTTTTTTTATCTTCTTTAGTCATTTGTCTGTAGATTCATTTTTATCTCTGGAATCATTCGCTTTATTGTGGTAAAACAAACAGAACATAAAATTTACCACATTTAATTGTCCAGTTCCATGGTATTAAATACATTCTCACTATTGTGCAACAAATATTACTATTTATCTAATTCCAATGTATTTTTTGTAGTTTTAAGGTAAAAATAAATTAATTAAAAATTAATTTTACTCCTCTCTCCACCAAGTCCCTGGAGCCCACCATGTTATTAGTATCTCTATGAATTTGACTCTTCTTGGTACCTCCTAAAACAGCAGCATACAATATTTACCTTTTGTGACTGGCTTACCTCACTTATCATAATGTCATAATGAATCATCTATATTGTAGTATGTATCATAATCCTTTCCTCTTCAAGGTTCAATAATATTATTTGTATATAAAATTATATTTTAGTTATTCATTCATACACTAATGAACATTTGGTATTCTTATACCTTTAACTACTTTGAATAACACTGCTATGAGTATTGGTGTACAGATATCTCTTTGAGTTTCTGCTTTCAAATTTGGGGGGCATATATTCTGATATGGAATTGCAGAATGCTATGGAATGCTATGTTTAAGTTTTGGAGAAAATTCCATACTATTTTTCACAGAAGAAACTCTGTTTTATTTTATTAATAGTAATACACAAGTTTCCAATTTTTCCACATTCTCATCAACACTTGTTATTTTAATTTTAAAAATAGCCACTTTAATGGGTAAAAAGTAACATTTCTTTGTTATTTTAATTTGCATTTCTCTACCAATAGGTGATGTTTAGTGTCTTTTTATAAGCTTATTGACCACTTGTATATTGACTTTGGAGATATGTCTGTTTAAGTGTTTTGCTTTTTTTTAAATTTATTTGTTTATTTTTATTTCTGTTGAATTATAGTAGTTATATTAGTATTCTTGGTATTTATTCATTATTAGAGATAGAAGATTTTCAAAAATTTCTGTTATCTTTTGGGTTGCTATATTAAGTTTTTATATTTTATTACATTTGTAGAAGTGACATGGGTTAATACATTTATATAGGTTTCAAGTATAAAATTCTGTAATACATTATTTGTATATTGCATTGTATGTTCACCACCCAATGTTAAATCTCCTTTTGTGACTCTATATTTGACCCTCTTTACCCTTTTATGCTTCTCCTATCCCTTCTGTCTGGTAACCAGTATACTGTTTTCTGTGACTCCAAGTTTTTGTGTTCTTTTTTGTGTGTTTTTGTTGCTTTAATTATTTTTTCTGACATATGAGTAAAATAATATTGTTCTTGACTTATTCTGTCTTATTTTGATTAGTATGATATTCTCAAGATTTATTTATGGCTTTGCAAATGGCAATATATCATCTTTTGTTATGCCTGGTATATTCTATTGTGTGTATGTACCATATTTTTCTTACCTAGTTATCTACTTCATGGCACTTCAATTGTTTCCATATCATGGCCACTGTGAATAATTCTGCAATGAATGTAGAGGTATGTATATCTTTATGGATAAAAGTTTTCACCTTTCTAAGTTAAATACCCAGAAGATGAATTGCTGAGTTATATATGGTAAGTTTATTCTTAATTTTCTGAGGAAATCCCAGACTGTTTCCCATAGTGGCTGTATCAATTTATATTCCAATCACCAGTGTATGAGAAGGTTTTTTTATTTTCTCAACAACCTCCCTAAAACTTGTTATTTCTTGTTTAGTTTATAATATAGCAATTTTAACAGGTGTAAGGTGGTATCTTATTTAGTGTTGATGTGTATTTTTTTAATAGCTAGTGAAGTTAAACATCTTTTCAAATATCTGTTGACTGTCTTCTTAACAGAATTGTTTTTTAAGGACTTCGGTCTACTTTTAAATTGAGTTGATTTTTGCTACTGATTTATGAGTTTTTTGCATATTTTGAATATTAGCCCTTTAACTGAAATGTTGTTTGCAAATGTCTTCTTCTCTTTGGTTGTCTGCCTCTTTGTTTTGTTGATGGTTTATTTTGCTATGCAGTAGTCTTTAATTTTGATATAATCTTATTTATCTATTTTAGCTTTTACTTTCATTGCCTGTGTACCAAATTTTTAACATATTCTCTCGGTCTAATCTTCATAAATCTTTCTTTTATGTATTTTATTGTTTACAGTCTTACATTGAGGTCATTGATTAATTTTGAGTACATTTTTTGCACACTAAGAAATAACAGTAAAATTTTACTATTTCGCATGTAACTTTCTAATTTTTCCATCACCATTTATTAAAAAGGCATTTTTAATGTATTATATGCTTTTTGGCTCCTTCATAAAAAATTAATTACCCACATATATGTGGATCTATTCCTGGGCCCCAATCATGCTTCACTGACCTTTGTGTCGGTGCTTTTCTTTTTCTGTTTCTTTTTTTGTCAATACCATGTTGCTTTGATTGTTGTAGCTTTGTAGTATAGTTTGAAGGCAGTGAGTATTTCTTTATTCTCATAATTATTCTAGGTTTTTTGTGGTTCAATAGAAATCTGATAATTTTAATAGACTATTTTTTTAAGAGAGCTACTAGAATTTTTGAGGAAGATTGCATTAAATTTGTATATTGACTAGAGTAATATGGCTATTTTTAACAAATTTGAGTCCTCAAATTTATTAATATAAAATATATTTTCATTGTTTTATATCTTTTTCAATTTCTTAATGTCTTATAATTTGCAGTGTATAGTCCTTTACTATTCCTAGGCAGTTTACTGTGTTGATAGTGTCCTTTTATGCACATATATCTTTTATTTTTTTAATAAATTTGGCTATTCTATTTTTTTGTTGTTGCCTATTCTTTTGTATATGAATCAGGAAATAAATGTTATATATAGTCATCCAAATGTATATATAATTTGGCAATTATCAAAGGGGTGAGATAGAGTTTATATGTAAAATTTTTGTACTCAACTTTGATTCCATTTTAAGATTTTCCCCTGACTTTCACCACACCCTGAAAGCCTTAAAATCTGCCCTCTGGGTCATCAAGCAAAAGTCACAATGTTGTAAATCGTATTTGCCTAATTTAGTTTCTCAAGACGGAGTCAAAAGTTTATATCTCATTATTTTCTGTCTCTCTGTGGTTAATCTCCAGTTTCATCAAATAGGTATTTATTATTTTTTAGTTTAAATAATTGCTATTTGTAAGCAGCTAATCTAATCTATTCAACATTAACAAATAAATTAAATTTTAAATTTAATTATGTTTCTAGCTTATTTTTAGTAGTTATATTGGTTATTTATTTAGTCAACTATTTAATTAAATTCCTTGTGGAAAATATTTTCAAGTTTAATATTTTTTATTGTGCATATTTAACAGATCCATATCTAAAAATCTTTGTGGTTCTGTTTTGGTTGTTTTTTTTTTACTTTGTGCTTATTCTCTTTAATTACATCTTCATTGTTGAAATAGTTACCTTCTTACTGTATGCTACCTACTTATATTCTGTATTATATATTTTTGTGACCTAAATTAAAGTGAATTTGATCAAGAGAATTTCTGTATTTTCTTGTCAGTTTCAGTAGCACACAACTAATTTAGGTTACTTTAAATGAAATTTTCAAACTTGGAAGGTTTTGAGACTTTGAAGTTGTAAATATAACCCAATAATTAACTTATATCAATATTTTAAATTCATTTAATTTGACATTTTTGCCAAAATATTGTATTTTTTAAGTTGTTTGCTTTCACCTGGGAATCTATTTACTTTATTGTTTCAATGAGATGTAACTCTTTGGTGTTACCATTTTATGTAAGAGTAATTTCCATTGGATATTCCATTTTGTGTACAACCTAGATTTTGTCATGTATGCTCTATTTCCCTATAAGGATATGAAGGTCAAAGTTAAATGTATGCATTTTTGCAAAACTGGATAAATGATTTAGCTTGTTATTCTAGATTTCTTTTTTCACTTGAGCCTTGTTAGGACATTATACTTCTTTATCACCAAATAACCTATTATAAAAGACAGTTTATAATCATTTAATCCAGACTCTTTCCAAGTTATATTTAGGAAGAAGACAATTAACTTTTGGGAAAAGATAGTATTGTATATATTAGGCACTATAAAAACTTTTTTTTCTAACTATCAAAAGAGTTGTATATTGTAGGAAAATGATACTAGTTATTAGCATTTACATTCTCAAAGCAAAAAATAAAAATAAAATGAACTCATGGAGTTTAAATTATACCACTATAAGCTGCTTATTAATTAGTAAAACTATAATTGGATCTTACATCTGTCTAATACAAATGGCCATGTGCTTTTCAAGTTACACCTACATTTCAAATACTGGCTTAAAAAGTGACCTGTGGTGTAACTTGTAAACTTCCTCACCTATTAAATTGGGACAATAACATCTATTATGTATGGTTTTGTAATGTTTAAATAAAATAATATATGCTTGAATATATGTAATAATATATTTCAATTATTAACATTTACCAGAAATCTTAACACTAAATAACTACTACAAATAATTGTGACAAAAGTATGTTACATGCACATCATATTTATCTGTGCATATACTCATATTTGTAATTTAGCTAATAATTATGCTGTTGATTTTTAAATAAGTGTTTGTGAATTAATTCAGGGAAATACAAATGATGAATGAATTAACCTACAAAATTATTTAAAATTGTTGCCATCTTAGTTAAGTATTGCAGCCTTCATTCTTCCTTCTCTCTTTCAAAAATTTTCAGGCCTTTGAAACATATCTTACTCAGATTACAGTTCATAAAGTTTATGTTCTGAAAAGAAGTTGAAACCATTTTGCAATATTTGTGTTATACTTAGAGAAAATTGTGGTCATGTTGTCTGAACAATCAAACATTGATTTTGGAATTCTGATCTTGACATGAGGCCTAGTGCTGCTTCAGACGAGTAACTTAACCTTGTGCTTCAAATTTTTTATCTATAAAATAGAGATACAAGCACTTACTTTCCCCTCAGAAAAATGTAAAATTTCTAAAATTGTGTTAGAAAGTTCTTTGAAAGTAAATTTGAGACTAAAAAAATTACAATTAATGACTTTTAAAAAAATTTCAACTGGAACTTGCTTCCTCTCTTAGTGAATAAATTTTTTCAGAATCTAGGCATTGAAAAGCCAGGAACCAGACTTCTGAGAATAAATTTTACTTTTAATCACATGTAAAGCAAATTGATTCCTCATGTTTTTCACTGTCAATAAGCAGAAAGTTAAGGCAATTTTTTT
>PVKE010044235.1:0-13086 GCA_004027555.1 Craseonycteris thonglongyai | reverse complement strand
AAAAAAAAATGCTCTTCACAGAGTTTTACCTTTAGATTTCTTTTGTTGACCCTTTGTATACCTTCCTTAACTCTATACTCTTTGGTTTCTTAACCACGCACATGGTTTCCAGAACTGATGACTCTCAAATAGGTATTTCCTGTGCAGATTTCACACCTGTGCCCCTTATTAACATATTCAATTACACAGTAGACATTAATTTGCTCAATAACTATTTAACTGGGAACTATTTCAGGCATTAGCTAAGTACATTCACACGTATGCACCCACTTTCCCTTTCAGTACTATGCCAACCCTTCCTTTACTCCAAACCACTCCTAAACTTAACCCATCTTTCTCCTGTACCATCAGTTTCTCCCACTTACTGGTTCATTCCCATTGGGACACAAATACAACTGGTATCACACATCTTAAAAAAGAAGAAAGTCAACTATCCAATTTCTCTTCTCCCTATCACATGAAAACTAGTGGAAAGAGCGGTCTCATTTTCTCAACCACCACCTTCTTTTTTCATCCACTTTTGGTAAACTGAATTTCATCGAGCTTACCAAAAGTCTATCTCACCATGTCCCATGATCTATCTTCATCCTACTGTACCTCTCAGCTCTTGTATCTGACCGCTCTCTTTCTTGAGACCAATTTATTTTTACGTTTACATAATACCCCACTCTCCAACACAGGAATGTAAGCAGGCTTTTTGTTTTACTCGTACTGCTTTATCTCCAATACCTGGACTAGCGTCTGGCATGTAGTAGGTGTTCAATAAACATAACGGATGAATTGTTTCCTATCTCACAAGGGTAAGTGCTCAAAAATATTGCTGAATTAAAATATTTAATGAAGCATTCAAAAAGCTCCACGATGTTGAGGTTGCTAGGCTTCAGTTGCTTGATCATTAAATTACTTATTGGGGACTCATCTATGCTACTGACTTTTAGGCCGAGAGGATCTTGATGGCAGGTTCTAGATGCATGGTAGGGGCAGAAATATGACTCGAGGAGCATGCTCCTAAGGACCGGGCAGAACGAGATCTCTGACAGGACAGTAACTTCTGGGCTTCCCCACCCTGGGGATGGGGGAGAACCAAGAATGCTCTGACCCACGCCGCTGAGAAAGTCCAGCAGAGAGGCCCCCACCCCCCTCGGACTGTAGTCCCCGATACTCACGTTCGCCCGCTTGGCCGCTTGCATCGCCATCTTGGCGGGCTGATGAGGTTACCGTAGCAAACACTGAAATTCCTCCGTTACTTCCCCGGAGCTCGCTCAGCTTCAAGCACAACACTGCGTCAAATGCAGGACATCAATATCCGGGCTCCGCCGGAAGCTGTCCTAACGCGACGGAATCTCACCGTCCTACGTAAGGACGTGCTGACGCACATCCCCTTTCGATAAGACTCCGGGTGAAAAGGAGCCTCAGGTATGAGGCCGGAAGGTTAAAAGGCGAGTGTCCAAGACACTTCCGGACTCTGGGACGAAGGGGCGGGGCATAGGCTTAAGAAGGGGAGGGGCTCGGTCGGCGCGGCCCTCCCCTGAGCGGGGGAAGCTGGCCGGAAGGGGCGGGGCCTGAGGAGAGCGGCACCGAGGTGAGTTCCGGAAGTTAACGAGACTTGTGTGTGACCCCAAACCACGAGGCGCAAGCTATGCACGCGCGGGGGACCTGTGGGTGGGCCTGGGCCTCTGGCAGTCGCGAAGCGGGGCCCACAAGGCTGTCTCCGTACCTGGAACCCTGGCGCAGCCCCTGAAGGTTGCACATTCGTTGATCGGGCCTCTCCTGTGATCCCCGCGGCGGCGCCCGCCCCGACTCCCACCTCATCCCCACCCGTGGCCTCAGTCCGCGCGCTGGGCCACGCTTTGTGTCCACTCTTTACGGCCATGCAGTAGTAGCCGGTCTCTTGCCTGCCTACAATAAATTTTCAAGTTTGCCTGGGAAGGCTCACGTCCTGTACTGCTGTCACTGAACTCAGGTGGTTCGTTTTGCCCGCGCGCATTAAAGCCAAAGGAGACACGAACAAGAGCTGGCTGCAAAATAGAGGTTACTTTAAGGAATTGTCACCAAACCTGGAGACACAGGTGAGCTAATGCTCTTAAGATCTGGCTCCACATGTCTTACAGGTTACAGATTATATATGGCAGAATTACAAGACACCGTGGGTTAGGGGGTTGGGGTTGTGTTGGGAACTGATTGGTTGGAGATAAGGGTAGTGAATCATTTCTTCAATCTCGAGGACAGCTCTGAGATGTTTTTCTGGAGTCCCGGGTCTCATGGGAGAGTAGCCAGGGGGTTGTTTCACCTTAGGGCCAGGAACTGGAACATAACTTAAGATGTTGGCTTTAGCCTTCCAGAGATCCAGGCGGTGTGACCATTAGGTCTGGTCTACTGTCTTCCGCTGCCTTGGGGGTTGCTGGTTATCCAGGGAAAGGCTAGGGCTCTGAGGGGTATAGAGAGAGGATATGATTTCTAGAGCTAGGATGTAAAACTAAAACCACAAGGACCCCTGGTTTCACTTCCCCCTCCTTCATTGGGGCAACTCCAGGACGATTTTTCCTATGCTCTGGTTACTCTCCATATACTTATGGGCCTCTTGGATTTTGGTCAAAGGGTAGACTCTGTCCAGAACTGGCAGCAGACGTTGGGGCCCCTCCGTGGAGAAGTGGGGCAGAATTTGTTCTGTGAAAGCTTTCACCAGCGTTTCCTTGTACTAAGAAAATAAAAGGAGACCATCAGCCTGGACAGAGGCCTTACCATGCCAGTCCCATCCCCCTTCCCACTTGGCCTTTGCACTCTCTCTGAACCATGTACACATCTAAAAAAGTACAAGGGGGTACCTAGCGCCTTCACTACCAGCAGTAAATGCATGCCCCCAAATGTGTAACGTGAGTTCTGTACCAGATAAAAGACTGAAGTAAAATACTAGTGTCGCTCACAGCCTGAGGACTATTTTTAAACAAGGTTTTAAGCTAAGGTGACCAGATTTTAACATTGGTAAAGCGGGACACCATTGACCGGGGGGAAGGGGGTTCTTGATTAAAAATTTGGTCTATCTCCCGCCGTTCCCTAGCTTGTCGTGCATTCTTTCCAAACATCGGGACTTTTTTAAAACGCCGCAGAACGCGGGACAAATTGTTAAAAATAGAGACTGTCCTGCCAAAAGTGGGACGTCTGGTCACCTTAAAAAAGCAGGAGGCAGTCTTACATAGGCTTAGTTCAAAAGAGATGCTGAAACTCTGCTATTCCCCAGCAGGTGTGAAACCCTAAGTTGAGAAGCATTCCCAAAGCTGGCACCTGCTACAATACCACACAAAGATTTCAGGTTGAATGCTAAGAGGCTTTCCTAGCATACTGAGAGGAGTTCTGCCTTTTAAAACAAAGTCTTGGAACTATTAGAAGTATTTCCTAATATGGTCAGTGCTTTGTTCATACTATTAGACTCCCAGAATCTCATATATGAACTGTTAGCTGCGCTTTTTCCAAAATGTTGAGGATTCTATTGACCAATCTGTGAAATTGGGTTAACTATCCATGGAGGGGCAGGTTACTGCATAGGCTCCTTACCTTAAGATGTGACAGATCTTCCCTTCTTTGGGGTTATGGAATGAATCACACGTCTCTGGGCAATAGTTTTCTTTTCACTTATCACTCACCTTTTTGTCTCTAGATCTCAGCAGACTGGTGATCAGACTTCCTCGTTTAAAAAGGAGCTTTGAAAACAGAGGGCCATTGACATCAGCTCCTCCCATCAGACCATAGAGAACCCAGCGACCATCAAGAGCCAGGCAGTTGACATTTTTCTCCCAGTAGGATCCTCCTATGCAATCTATGATAAGGTTGATTCCAGCACCTTCCACACGAAACACAATATGTGATGCTAATCAGACACAGAAAGCTTGATGCAAAATAAGATTCCATGGTGTATTTGTGGGTATAAGTATGAGGGCAGGCTGATAAATGTTACCTCCACTGTAATACTTTTTATTACATTAGCCATATCTGGATATAACTGGTTCTGTGTAGTCACATAGTATCTCCCCTCCATTCTTGATCTTGCACACACACAGATGCTTACATTTTCCACCCAGTGCACATTGAAATGGAGGAATGTTCAAATGTTCAGTTCAAACAGCATGCTGTTATTAAATTCTTTAGTAGTGGAAAAAGTTCCTCCATGAATATTTTTGAAATTTTTGAAAAAAAGGTGAGAACTTTTTTTTATTATTGTTTTTGACAGAGAGGGAGAGTTACAGAGACAGAGAACTGAACTGGGGGAACTCCCCAGTTCAGCATGTGGGTCCGCATGGGCCAGGGCCGGGATTCGATCCTCGGTCCTCGGCGCTGCAAAGTGAGCGCTTAACCCACTGAGCCATCCCAGCTTCCCCAGAACTTCTTAAAGAAGATCATTATAGGTGATGAAACTTGGGTCCATCATTATGACCCCGAGAACAAAAGGCAGTTGATGGAATACCACCACAAGGGATCCCCTTCCCAGCCTGAGTTCTAAAATTTCAGGCCAACTGTGTGTGATTATCCAGTTTCTAAAATGTGTATGAATCATATCACAAGAATACACAAGAAAACTATCCTAGTCCCAAATACTGCTTGCCTGTCTCCAGAGGTCAAAGCCCAGAGTACCAGAATTTGGCCAGGACAGCTGTTGTTCATTTAGCAGCAGCAAGACAGACAGACAGTTCTAGAACTCTGGCAATCTGGAGGCAGGTGAGGCTTTTATTTAATCATCTCTGAAATTCCTGCTGAGCTGCATAAGCTATTATTTACCTTTGGTAAATTTCAGTGTTTCTTCAGAAAAATCCTCTTCTTTGTAATTGAATCCACCAGCTGCTCCGAGCTTTTCTGCCATTTGAAGCTTGTCCTGGGAGCCGACTGTGACCAGGGGAATAGCTCCAGCCATCCGGGCAAGTTGGATGGCAGCTGTACCCACTCCACCTGATCCTGCATGGATTAGCACAGACTCTCCAGCCTGCACCTTTCCTGTGACAGAAAGTACAGGAATCACGCACTTCACTTTGCAACTGCGACACACTCTCCACGTAGGCATATTTTACCATGATCACCTGACCCAGAGACCACCAAGTGCCAAATCTCTTGCTCTCTGAAGAAAACAAATTGACACTTCCTTTTTTGTCTTATTGCCTCTGGTCAAAGTGGGGACAGTTATTAGCAGTCACATCGTAATCTGTTTTACCTGTGAAATAATACCAAAACACACATCTCTGACCTATATATACCTCAGTAAGAATAACCACCATTCCCACTTGTCACTACCATAATAAGCCAGTCCGTCTTCAGTCTGAAACTGGTCTTCAGCTGCTCTCACTAATCCAGGCACCATACACAACCACCAGGCTCCCAAAATGGAGCTTGATGTCACTTTCTACTCATTGTGGCTCCAGAATGGTTTTTGTATCAAGTCCAGACAGCCTGCAATTCAAGGCCACCACAATCTAGTCCCAGCCTCATGTTTCACAAATGATAATGTCACCCTTCACTTTTGAGTGGATCAGCCAAGCTCACCTTCCTTACCCAGACACTCACTCTTAGACCACTTTGGCCTGCCTTCTGACCATCACAGTTCTACTCACCCTGCAAGTCCATAGCCGCCTCTGACCTCCTTTGCTCACACCAACTTTTCCTATCTTGAGCTTCTGTAGATAGATACAGGGCCACCCTTCTGAACCCCACAGCTGTCTTAATTCTTGTGCACGTTGTCTTCCCTGTTATGCTGAGCTGCCTAAAGCCAAGGACCAAGTCTTCTCTGACTCCCTCACATGCTCTTTTGGCTGGCCTCAATTGGCTTGGGGAGGAATAAAAGAATTGGTTGAATGGCTCTTTCTGTGGCACTACAGCTCCCAGAAAAAGCTCAGCATGACTGAGACGCTGGGACCACTGGTGGGCCTACAGGATGAAGATGTACATAGGCCTTCTATTCAGTGCTTTCCGGGCCTTTTATCTGATGACCATGATTTTCAGCCACAGCATCAAGCCATTGCCAACACGGTATGAGGACCTTAGGCTACTGGTGGTACATAGGGTGAGGTGCTGGGGTTGGGTGCGGCTCAGTGGCCAGGACAAAGTGGAAGGACTGCTGGGTTTTGAGGTGGCTAAGTCAGGAAGGAATTAAGCCACATTGTATGGAGCGAACATGGCATAGAGCCTCCTCACCGACAAGATGTAACAGTTGGAAGGCGGTGAGCCAGACCTCTGGGATGGCTGCAGCCTGGAGCAGGGTCAGTCCTGCTGGAATGGGCATGAGGAGCCCCTCAGGAACAGTAACATATTGAGCTTGACCCCCACTGGGCAGCAGAGCCATGGCTGGGTCCCCAATCTTCCAGTGCCCCTTGCAGCCAGGCCCCAGCTCTACCACGTGTCCAGATGCCTCGAGTCCCAAAATGTTGCTGCTTCCTGGGGGTGGGGCATACTGGCCTTGTCTCTGCAGAGAGGGGGGTGCACCAAGTGATAAGCATGATCAGAAATCTGTCACCACCCCGGCCCTCTTCCCATAACCCCTCTTTTTTCTGACAGAAAATTCAGGATAAAGTCAGTTTGTTTTTTAAGTCAGGGAGAGGACAGATCATTTGTTTCGTGTAAGAGATGATAGGTCATATCAATCAATGGATGTCATAACTAGGAAGGATCTTAACTATTTCCCTCATCTCTACCCCTTGTTTTACAAATGGGCTGTCCAAGGTCGCAAAGTAAATTATAGCAGGACTAGGAACAAAACCTAGTGGCGACCTTAATGACAGTTTCCCTGTATCAAGTGCCAGGCTCTGTACTCACTCATTGCAATCCTCAGAAGCCCCTGACCAGGGCTTTAGACCAGAGGGACTGAACTAGGAGTGTGAAGCAGAACTATTTGAGGGGCTTTTTCAAACTACACATTCCTGGGTCCTGGTGATGTTTATTTTGAAAGCGTTTCCCAGGTGATTATGGTGCATATTTCTCAATTACTCCAACCAATGCAGCTGGTTCAGGTTAGCACTTCAAATAGCAGACAGAAGAAATCTTAAGAGTACTGCTCCCTGCCTGCCCTGAGACCCTCAGAGTGGAACATGCAGACTTTGGAGCCACAAAGACCTCAATTTGAATCACAGCTCCCAACCACCACCACCACCACCACACACACACACTTTATTGGTGTTGTGGTCTTGGATGTATTGCTTAACCTCCCGACCCTCGGTTTCTTAACCTGTAGAATACAAATGAAGAACAGGGTTGTCTGTGGAGTAAATGAGATAAAGCATCCCCTAGACAGTGGTCGGCAAACTGCAGCTTGCCAGCCGCAGTTTGCAGACCACTGCTTAGGCCTAACACACACACACACCTTAAACAAATCGTACTCCCTTCTTATCTGGCCACCTGAGGAGAATGGATTAACTCCCTGTAGACTGTTTTGCAAATACAGTACCCCCGAATTTTGTGTACACAATGGAGACTGAATGGTTCTGCTTCTCAGAACCCCCACCGCACACTGCATACACACCACAGCTAGTATTACAGGTAGTGCCCTATGTCATTCCTGCCCCAGCCGCTGCCTGACCCCTGGGTACCTGCAGTATGTCGGCCCGGTTCAGGGCGCTGGCCACCACCTTCAGCAGGACTTCCCCCTCTCCTGGGCTTGGCTTGGCCACCTCCTTCAGGTAGAGGTTTTCTGGTCCTCCCGGCTGGTCAAAGTGCACAGCTAACATGTTCCCTGAGGACATAGGCGTAGAGCAGAGCAAAGGCGGGAGCTGGAGGGTCTTGGAGGAGACCAGCGCTCCGGGCCATCCAGCAGTCTCCCTGCAGTTTCCACGAGGTCTGACTGTCCCCGCCTCCTCACCCCCACCCCGGGTTCCTGCCGCCTCCAGGCGAACCCCGCACAGAGGACACAGATTGATCCCTGGGTGAGGTAGGGATGGCCAGACCGGGGTGGATGCAGAGGAGCAGGAAAACACTGAAGAGCATGAGGCAATTTCTACTCAGAGTTGGATTCCGCCTCCCGGCCCGAGTCATTGGAACCCGTGTGAGTTTCTCACCAACTTGGGGCCGGGGCTCTCGGTTGCTCCAGGCGGTGCGCTGCGGTCCTGCTTTCCCTGCGGGCCGCTGGAGCAGAACCCGGAGACTTGGTATTCCTGCCTGTGCCTTGACTGACCTGTCAGCTGAAACCGGGGCAGCCCACGGGGTGGGGCCAGCCGGACCCAACCCTGCGTTAACAAACCTATCTGGCTGGAATCTGGGCAGCGCCAGGGGTGGGGCTGACAAGGGGTGGGGCTGACCAGACCCAACCCCTCCCTCTCTTCCTTTCCCTTTACTTTTTTTTCTTTTTTGCAGTTTTAAAACTTTATTCTACAATCAGCAGTTCGTTCTTATCTGCATTAAGTCTAGAGTTTTTAAAGTGATAACAGGTACATAGGTAACCAACATATAGAGCTTGTTCGGTGAATCTTCATCCTCATTAAGCTTTCTGGACAACCCGCACTTGGTAGGGTATGGGACATTCCTCTTTCCTTTGCCTCAGGCAGCTTTGCTGAGTCTGGTGTCAATGTGCACATCTGGAGTTTCCATCTTCTTCATGGCAAATTTCCGGATCTGCTTGAGTGTGGGAGAGGCACGCTTCCTGAAACCCACTCCAGGATGCACTTGTGAATATTTATGGTGCATCCTATGGTCACTATCTCCTTGATGGCAGAATGGCCCTTCTCGCCACCGTTCTTTGCATAAGGCAATCTGCCCCGCCCAGGTTGGAAAGGAATCTTCTCCTTCCCTCTTTAAAATGCAAAGCTAGAGACAGATTCCAGCTCTCATTGCACGAGAAAACTTCCCTCTCTCTAGGAAACTAGACCCAAACTCGTTCCATTTCTCAATCAGACCAGGCTTTTAGCGCACTTATGCTGTAGGTCTGGCATCCTGCCCTTCCTGTGGGCAGGCATCTCGGGTAGGGTGGGCAAGAAGGCTGCTGAGAGCAAGGGGCACAGCAGGAAAAGGGGACAGTAAAAGCAGTCCTGTGGTCCTTATCACTTCTGCTCTTCCTCCTGACTTTTCTGGGGATAAGGAAGCAGCTCCTGAAAGCGCTGCCCAATGAGGCAATTTAGAGGGGTTAAAAGCTGGCTCTCTGGTAACTACATAAGATTCAAACTCAGTGGCCTGGCTCTTAAGGTCATTCTCTCTCCTGTCTAGAGAAAACCTCCCTTCAACGCCCTGTTATGCATCTCCTCTGAGGATTCTCCAGAGGGTGTCTTCTCACCTACACTCAACACTTTGGTCTGAGTAAACATCTGAAGAGCAGTATCAGAGCTTCTGGACAAGGAATGGATCCTGGGGAAAAGCTTGATTTGTAGGAGTATGCCAATAACCCCATTAAAAAGTAGGCACAGAAGTTGAATAGACATTTCTCCAAAAAAAGATACTCAAATGGCTAATAAATACATGAAAAGATGTTCAACATCATTAAATATTAAATGCCAATCAAAACCACAATGAGATACCACTTCATACCCTCCTCCAGCAGAATCCATTAGGATGGCAATTAATCAAAACCCAGAAAATAATAAGTGTTGACAAGAATGTGGAGAAATTAGAATCTCTCTGCACTGCTGGTGGAAGTGTAAAATGGTATAGTTGCTATGGAAAACAGTATGGCAGTTCCAAAAAAAAAAAAGAAGTACCATATAATCCAGCAACAATGGATAGGTTGAAAGCAGGGATTTGAACAGATATTTGTATACCCATGTTCATAGCAGCATAGTCACAATAGTCAACAGGTGGAAACAATCCAATTATCTATTGGCAAATGAAAAACAAAATGTGATATCCATGTACAGTGGAATATTATTCAGCCTTAAAAAGAAATTTTTGACATGTAATATAACATAGATAAACCTTGAAGACATGTTAAGGCAATAGTCACAAAAGGACAAATATTGTGTAATGCCATTTGTATGAAGTTCCTAGAGTAGTCAAATTCATAGAGATAGAAAGTAGAATGGTGGTTGCTAGGGGCTGGAGGGAATAAGGAATGCATAGTTATTGTTTGATGGGCACAAAGGTTCAGTTTTGCAAGATGGAAAGAGTGCTGGAGACAGATGGTTGGTGATGTTTGCACAATGTGAATGTACTTCATGCCACTGAACTGGATATTTAAAGTGGATACATTTTACTTTATGTGTACCTTACCACAATTAAGAATAAATAAGAAAGTGTAAAAAACATATAAAAGTAGTACAAATAGTGTAATTGCTCCGAACAGATATGCCCTGTGAAAGCATCAGCACTCTCACACTCATGCCAATGAACAGCACTTAAAAAAAAGGGAAGCTGATCAAATAATTCCAATAAAGAGGGTCCCTTGTAATAAGAAAAATTGCTCCCTTTATTCTTCCTTTTCAGTATCTTCTGCCTAGTGTTTTCTAACAACAAAATTAGGTATTACTTTTTCTTTAAGAACTATGTTTTTTTTTCCTAAAATGTCAGCGCTTTCATCGTTTCCTGATGACTTAATTTCCTTTTTTTCTTAGATATTCTCCTGAAAGAAATAGAACATGGTTATTTGTGGGCAGCAAATTATCACAATATGATTCATTTATCTATGTACATCTATCTGTAAACATTGGTGAGTGATGCCCTGTGCTAGGAGGCACTGCGCTAGGTCCTGGAGATACAAGGGTGACTGGAGAGTGAGGACCCAGTCCCTGCCCTCACAGAGTTCACACTGCAGCAGGGGAAACAGACATAAAAATACCAATGATGTTCCTAGAATCTCTCATACTAAAAATGTTTAAATAGTCATAATTCACCATTTCCCAAATTTGCTAGAATTATCATGCATAAATTCTGATAGAGAAAAACATAATTAAAACAAGTGAAGGAAATAGAATGAGACATGTAACTGGCTCCTTAGTGGATATCAGCCTCATCCATCTCTCATGAGCATCCAACCACTTCCAAGGTCATCCTTTCCCAGAGTCGTGGCATCTTAGGGGCATGTCAGCTGTCTCCTCCTAACTAGTAGTCTTTGGAGTCTTTTGTGGCTCTACCCAAGAATCTATCTTTTCTGTGATGGTACCTACTTTCTTTCTTTTTTTAAAATACATGTATATTTTTTATTTATTTTGACAGAGAGAGAGAGAGAGAGAGATAGATACAGAGACAGAGAGAAAGACAGAGACAGAGAGAGAACTGAACTGGGGGCACTCCCCAGTTCAGCATATGGGTCCACACGGGCCCGGATTCGATCGTTGGTCCCCGACGCTGCAAAGTGAGCGCTTAACCCACTAAGCCATCCCGGCTTCCTCAGTACCTACTTTCTTAATTAATCCTTTAAGGTTCAGCTCTCCACAGCTTTCCCTGAAGCAAAAATTATTTGTTGTTTTTGACAGAGAGAGAGAGAGAGAGAGAGAGAGAGAGAGAGAGAGAGAGAGAGAGAGAGAGAGAGAGAGATACAGAGACAGAGAGAGAACTGAACTGGGGGCACTCCCCAGTTCAGCATATGGGTCCACACGGGCCAGGGCCAGGGCCAGGATCCTTGGTCCCCGGCGCTGCAAAGTGAGCGCTTAACCCACTGAGCCATCCCAGCTTCCCCTGTGTGTCTGTTCATCACACATGTATTAATTGCCTACTTGACATTAGATACCCATCTTAGGTACTAGAGATAGGAGAATGATTACCGGTACAACAATTCTTGCTTTCTAGGGGCTCACAGTCTAGGTAAATAAAGAACTATAATGGCAGGAATAATAAACATACGCATAAAATACATAGCACAGTGGAGAGATACCCAAGATCTGACTCGGGTCTTCAGTGGGTATTATGAATCTGTCAACTGCATGTGAAGGGGCAGGAACATAGGACAGCAAATACAGCGGCCTTGACTAGGTCTGATTTCCTAGGTTATTGAGATAGTGCAGTGCACATGGTAATCTTCACTGAGTATTTATTGAAATAATGAAGGCATTGCTGTTTTCCTCACTAGTAGAATTAGAGGCTTCTACTAGTTCAAAGGAGTGTTCAAGCAACTCCAAAATTTTTTTAGAAATTTGAATTTCAGTTACAAATCTAAACACAGAAACATAATTTGTCATTTAGTAAGTTCAACTCTCATAGATATAATTTCTCAGTTTAATATTAGATTTTTATTAAAAAATGTATAGACATGGAAAGGGAATGTAGTAGATACCAACAAGCTGGCTGCCTGGCTCACGGTGGTTTCTTTTTCTGTAAAAGGTCTCTTTATATAGGATGGCCCCCAGCAGCTATATTTCTGCTTTTACTAAACTGTTGCATCCATCCTCCTTCCCCCACCCAGTTGAATGATATAAAGGTAAACCATATGATCCAAGACTTGTCAAATCAAGGTCCTAAAGGAAATGAAGGGGTAGAATGCAAGGCTTGCCCATGATACCAGCCAGGAAAGGATGCAGTTCACAACGCGACAGAACAAACCCGGTCTTAGAAGTAGAGACCACAGAAGAGTTCTAGCAGCGTTCCAGTCCCTAGAATCCATTTTCCCTGTTGTTCAGCTGGACCCCATCCTCCCAATGGTTATGTAAGTATCCTCAGTATCCTTCCAATCAATGGATTTATGTCCTAGCTGATTTGAACTGGGTCTCTGTCACTTGCAATCAAAAGATTCGATACCACAGGGAACCAAGACAGGCATTGGGAGACAAACTTACCCAGCTTCTCTGTGGCTTCCACACAGACACTAGGATACATGCCCTCAATGTAAGTTGTCACCAGAAGATACAGATGGGTCTTCACAACAACCACACCGGTGTTTTCCTGATAAGAATAAAATAGAATGCCCTCCTCTTGGTTCTAATAGCAGGACTAGCGGTAATGCTCCAGCCATATTTTTCACAATTTCCTGACTTCCATATACAGTGATCCCTCGTTTTTCGCGGTTAATGGGGACCAGAGCCTTCCACGAAAGCTGAAAAACCGCGAAGTAGGATTTGCCCCTAGGAATGTTCGTGTATGCGGGTACAAGAATGTTTTAAATATGTAAACAGTATTCATACTTTACTCATTTAAGACAAAAATTACAACAGTATACGTATTTACTTAAACGTGTCAGTGCTAATGAATAAGGTTAATGAC
>PVKE010044234.1:0-13084 GCA_004027555.1 Craseonycteris thonglongyai | reverse complement strand
CGCCCACCTGTGGAATGAAACTATGTGGAAAAACCAATGATGTGCAACTATGGAGACTGTTCTGGGCCCTCCCCCTTCTCTCTGTCTCTGTCTCTGTCTCTGTATCTCACTCTCTCTCTATTAAAAAAATACACTAAAGACATCTTGTTTATGATTCATCAACATTGAACTCACAGATAATAGCACTATACCTGTTGCCTGAACAAAGCTGACCTAACACACGTATTTTCTCTCTAACGTACACTGCAGCACTCTTGTGCTTAGAAACACCACACAGCACGTCAGCACTGTGCTGTGGGCAAACTTAAACAGCAAAATCACCCTAAAAAGGCACAAAAATAAGGCACTAAGTAGACTTCAAAAAGAGTACTTGTTTATAGGATGGGAGCCGATACAAGGAGGAGGAACAAGGCCTTATTGGATCCTTTATCGCACATTTGCAAAGTAATATATACAACATTATTCTGAACACTGCTTTACAGTATTAGTGTTCAATAGTGTAGACTCTGTAGTCAGACTCTCTACGATTGAACATTAACACCCTTGACCAGCTGTGTGACCTTGAGCGGGTTACCTAACTTCTCTGTGCCCCATTAACTCATCTGTGATACAGGAATTGTAAAAATATTACTTGAGGGGGCTGTTGTGAGGCTCAACTAAGTTTATATAAAACAAGCACTTACAGTATATCTATTTGCTATATCATCATTTTTGGGTATATTTTGGTATTACTCCTTACAGATCCACACAGCACATCCTCATCCTTCCTAACAGCAAAACAGTGTTACACTGTCTGGCTCCATCATCATTTTTTAACCTCTTGTCCCTGGAATAAATTTAGATAACTTCCTAGCTTTTGCTTCAATAAGAATCTTGGAACATGTTTCTCTGTGCACATATGGAAATCTAACCCTAGGCCAAACGAACAAACAAAAAAAATTGTGTGCTTTATTTTTGATGTATATTACCACATTTCTCTTCAGGATTTGTTATAATAATCACATATAACCAGTGGACAGTGGGAGGTGGGGGTGACAGGGTGAGTGGGAGGCTACGGTACTTCCTTTCAATAAAGAGAGAGAAAAAGAATATCTCAGTTTTTGCCTTTTGCTCGAATACAAAGATAATGTTTTTCCCATGTTAAGTTGAATGAGTAACCCCCTTCATTGTTTACTATGTCAGTGTAAGTAGAATGACATGTTATGCCACCCAATGTTTTAACTTTACAAGCACCCAAAGGTTTGCAAATATTTTGCAGAAGTTCTGAGTCTTCTCTAAACCCATACTACAGCATACTGTACCAACCCAATAAGATTTCATATTCTCAATTAGGAGTAAAACCTTATTAATCACTTCTTATACTTGATGCCCCTTTTTACATTAGTTAGTTTCCAACAGTCACTTGATTATTGCATTATTTAGGACATAAAATAGGAGGCATGGAGTAACTTATACATTGTCCTTTATAGCTACTGGTACTCATGTAGAAACTTAAAAACACATCCTGTTTAAAAGGAGTTTAAGACAAAGAACATGAAGAGTTTCCACAAAAACATTCTAACACAAAGTAGTCTCCTGGCTTCTTTAATGCTTCTACCTTACTACTGCCTGCCTGCCACATCACGGAAGGACAGACATAATTAAGTTATTGCTGCCTTTTACAACTTTTTCAGAGCAGATTATGTTTCACTTCTTTTATTTAATTTTTCTCTTTAGGAATATTTATTAATCTCTTTACAAGCCATCACAAAAGTCTCTGGAATTCTGGTTATGGGCTGTGGAGACAAAAAACCATGAAGAACTATACTGAGGAACATTTTCAACAGGGAAGGACGTCATTGGAAGCACTCCATGGGACTAGGAACAAGGTTCTAGAAAGCAGCCTGGGTCCGGAAGGAGAATAGCTGTGCAAAATTAGTGCCAATATCTTCCTACCCTGTATTTTCAACTTTTAGAGGTGACCATGGTGACCGGCCAGGGTAGATGATCTTCTATCGGCATCACAAACACAGTTTGTGTGGTGCTGAGTAGGCCTTATATATCATCAGAGTTCTTCTCTGAGTGATAAAACAAATAGGGAACACTGAAAGTGTTCACAGCAATCCAAAATGATATTTCCCCATAGTGATTTTTTTCCTTTCTTTTCTGTCTTTTTCTTATCAGTGTCATATCTCTTTGAAGTATACATCAAGTTACAAGACTTATTACAGGAAGCAAAAATACAGCAAACCTTTTTTTTTTGTTTTGTTTTTTTTTGTTTTTTAATAGGGACCAGGATAGTGAAAGATTTGCCTACCATTTATATTCTGTTAAGTGAAAGACAATTAACTTGCCAAGGCTGACAAACAACAGAGACTTGGGTAGATAATCAGAAGGCACTACTGTAGCTAAATGAATATAAAAGCAGTTCCTAATTGGTAGGGGCGTGGGAGAGAGAAAACAATGCATACTAGTATATTTTTTTAGGATTTTGTAATAGCCTTTGTTTTTTAGGACAGTTTTAGTTTCACAGCAAAACTAGCTGAAACTACAGTTCTCATCTCTCCCTGCCCACATAGGCACATCCTCCCCCTCTAACAACTCTCCTTACCAGAGTGGTACATTTGTTACAAGTGACAAACCTACACTGATACATCATTATCACCCAAAGTCTAAAGTTTACATTAATGTTCATTCTCCTTGTACATTGAATAGGTTTGGTTTGGGCAAACGTGTAAGATATACACCCATCATCACTTGTATAATGACATATATCCATCCTCACTTTGGTATACAGAGTGTTTTTGTGTTGTTTTTAAGAGAAGATGTGTGTGTGTGTGTGTGTGTGTGTGTGTGTGTGTGTGTGTGTGTGTGTGAAAGAGAGAGAGAACAGGGGAGGGTCTAGAGCAGTCTCCACAGTTGTACGTCATCAGTTGTGACATGGTTTCATTCCACACAGGTGGACGTGGGACTGTGCAGGGCCGGAAATCAAACCAGGGGCCTCCTGCAAGGGAGATGAGAACCTTTGCCCCTGAGACATCCCAGTGGTTCCCAGATGCACCACAGTTCAACACATAGATTTGCACAGACTGGGGTCGGGAATCAAACCCTGGAATTCACAATTGCAAGACAAGTGCTCAGCCGCTGAGCTTTCCCAGCACCCTCGAGACAGAGTGTTTGCCTACTGCTCAAGTCCTCTGTGTTCTGCCTACTCCTCCCTCTCAGTGTCCTCAATCAACAGCAACCACGGATCTTTTTCTGTCTCCATAGCTTTCCTCTTTCCAGATGTCATACTGTTGAAATTACAAGCATGCTAATATTTCCAGAATGGCTTCTAGTAATATGCCTTTAAGATTTTAGCATGTATTTTTTTCAAAAACGGCCATTTGCTTCTTTGGCTATATTGACCATTTTATTTTCATAAAGCTTCAGAATCATCAAGGCTTTGGAACGAAGTTGAGCGAGTCAGAAAATGCGAAACATACCGTAGTTCAGAATTGGATCAGTCCCTCCAGTGGGAAAAAGAGAGCTCCAGAAATGCACACCGTAAAGACAGAGAGACAAATGTCACCGCCAGTGCCACCAACACGAATGCCAACGAAAGACAAGTTGGGCAACAGAATGACTGACTGTGAAGGCGGAGAAAGGCAGAGAAAGGCTCTAAGATTGAGCAAGGACATACGTGAAGAATCCCTTAGCAAAAAACTCCCTTTCCATTCTGGACCTCCAAGGCATGCAAATGCTCTTGTAGGGGGGTTGAGGAAGCAGGGAGCAATCATCTGCACCCCAACCCCAAATGGCCCGAAGCGCTGAGGAAACACCCAGAGAATTGTTCTCGTTCTGTTGACTGGGAGGCTGTGACTCAGTACTAGGTCTAATGTGTTCTCCGATCCCCTGACGAAAATCTATCACCTTCTTGGCGCTCCCAAAGCTCTCTGGTCGGGACTCATCCAAGGAGATCAATCATTTTAGGTTTTGAATTATTGTAACTGATGTGCTAGTCTTCCCTCTTCATTAGACTGCAAATTCCTCTAGGACAGGAATCTTGCTATTCTTCATTTACGTGTAATGCATTCTGCCTTAAAACAGTAAATGTTCAGTAGACGTTGGTTCAACAAAACTGAGTTTGAATCTATAGGAAAGTGGTACTTTTTTTCCTCCCTAACAAAAAGATGTTCATGGATGACGAAGTTCAACTTTGCCAATTTTACCACTGTCTATCAGAAAGTGTAGGTAAAACGTGGTGGGTAAACATTGTAAGGTATCTTTTTCTCTTCCTATAACTCCCCACAAGTCTTTCTGGCTTTGGCTGACAAATATCTAAACACTTGAAAGAAACATTTTGAAGGGATCGATGGGTTATCTTGAAATAAGCTAGCATGCAAAAATAACTTCCCACCAAAGATCCTTATAAAGAAACCCCTGGCTGGGGGTAGGGAAGAAAAGGCAGGCTAAATAGATAGGTCTGTGTGTCCCAAAAGCAGAGGATGACTGTGTACTGCCGTGCTACCAGGTAGGCCACAAGACCCAGAAAAGAAATAGCTGTGTCACATAAGGTAGAGGGCCCCATATGTAGTCAGGTTAAAAAAAAAAAAATCCATGCCAGGATCATGGCGCAGAGCAGCCGAGAATCCCTGGCTCTGCAGGGAAGAAGACAAATGCGGACAACCGATGTTCCACTGAAAACCAGTGTGGACGAAAGACTGTGAAGTACATTGCTTCCCCTCCCCTCCCCTGGCTTCTTCCCTCTCCCAGCTACCCTGCTGGTGTGATATCCTGGAGCTAAAACTGCCGTATGAACACAGGAAAGGAATCCTAAATGGTTAGGAGGTGACGGTTCCTTCCCATCAGTGATACAATGGGGGTTTCATGTAAGAAACGAAGTTTGAAGAAGTAAGCCAAATTTTGTTACTTAGATGGCTATATTCATGGACTGAGATTTATACTTGCTTTAAAAATTTGGGGAAGCCTATGGCTCAGCGGGTTAAGTGCTCACTTTGAAGCCCCAGGGACCAAGGATTGAATCCCAGTCCCAGCCTGTCTGCAGACTCAAATGCTAAACTGGGGTGTGTTTTCCATGCAGGAGGACCCCAGTTCAGTTCTCGCCCCCTGCACTTGGTCCCTGGCTCGAGGGGGCGTGTCTCACACATGGGACACCGAGCCCGGTTCCAGCCCTGCATGGCCCCCACCCACCTGTGTGGAACAAAACCATGTAGAAGACTGATGATGTGCAACTATGAAGACTGCTCTGGACCCTCCCCTTCTCTCTGTCTCTCTTTGTCTCTGTTTCTCTCTGTCTCTGCAAAAACAATAAAATAAATCTTTAAAAAACGATTAAAAACAACCCACAAAACAATTTGAGGGTAGGAATAAGCCCTCAGTCTTGAATCTCAACACCTCTAAACAAATAGAAGAAATGAGGAGGTAATTGGGTCAACAGTTTAAAGTGAAAAGAGAGAAGTAATTCAACAGCATTTACGAATTTCCTCATTTCTTAACTTGAAACTTGAAAATCAATCGAATTTAGCTTTAAATTACTTAGACTATCCGTCTCAAGTTACCCTTCCATTTGGAATTCGATGAAATTTTATAAGATAAATAAAAATGATTTCTGGATACTACGATCTGCACGGTCAGGTTCAGGCCTCGCGGTTCAGCGAGAGGTTAGAGGTCCTTCATCACAAAAACTGGAAGCTCAGAGAGGCACCCGTGACAGCCTAAAACTTGCTGTGTCATTCCCTTCATGACTAAACAGCAGGATAGTAATATTACAATTCCACCAGGACCCCTTTTTGGTACCACTTCTTGAGAGAATCATACAATGAATAAACTGATAACAAATATTCCCCGTTCTCTTCAAGCACCCTAGTTCACGCTCTCCTCACCTTTATTTATTAGTAGAAGACCCTCCTCCTGTCTCCTATTCTACTATCTCATAAGAACCAGTGTGACCAACCATCATGATGCATACAGAGGGTGCCAACAAATGTATTTTAAGGAAGGAAAAACACTGTAATTAAAATTGTAATACTCAATATATACCAATGACAAAAGATGAATACAAGTCACATTGAACTTCTACAATGACAAGAGGTGCTCAAAGTGGTGACCATCAGTGTCCAGACACTTCTGATTACAGTGGACTATTGCTTGAACAACAGTGACCAAATTGTCCACTTGTGTCGTTGAGCATGCCATTTCAATTGACCATGTGTCTCAAACTTATCACAAATGCACGCCATTTTTAAGCATGTTAGAGGTATAGATAGGGTCCTGAAGATGTAATACTCCCTTTTTATGAGCTGGGGGAGGGCGTTACTTCTGCCGGACACTCTCTATATAAAACACATATCCAGAGAAAGGCTCTTTTGCCTCTAAGACCCTTCCTCCTGCACTCTCTCGTCTCCCTAATTCCAATCTACATGCTTTATCATGAGAAACAAGGCTATTTTTTACCCCCTTTCCTGCCTTATTTCTAGCATGGCCGTTTCTTACTAGGATGTGCAGCAATGGCACTGAGTAACTCCCTTTCTTGAATCATCCCTGTGATTCTCATCATTTCAATGCAACTTGCTTCATATACCTGTATTCCTCAGCAGTCATGACGAACGCCTACAACCCAGAAAGGCTAACTCAAACCTCTCCTGTATGTATCCCCTTCTCTCTGCTCTCCCACTCCTCAGGTAAAACTGGCCATTTTCTCTGTGTGCCCTACTGTAGTACCACACACCACTCATTTGTTCATCAAGCACTTATTAAACTATACTACTATGTGCCTGTCACTGGGTTTGGTGCAGTCACATTAAGGGAGGAGATTCAAGCATACTAATGATAACTGTAATTTAAACATGAACTTGTGGGGAAGCCGGGATGGCTCAGTGGGTTAAGCACTCACTTTGCAGCCCTGGGGACTGAGGATTGAGTTCTGGCCTGGCTCCTGTGGACCCATATGCTGAACTGGGCTGTGTTTCCCATGAGGGAGGCACACAGTTTGGTTCTCACCCCCACCTCCCTGTTCTGATCCCTGGCTCGAGAGGGGTGTGCCTCCCATGGGGGAGGTCCCCAGCCCTGTCCCCACCCTGCATGGCTCCCGCCCACCTGTGTGGCACAAAACCATGTAAAAAAAAAATGATGCAGTACAACTATGGACACTCCTCTGCCCCTCCCCCCCATTCTCCCTGTCTCTCTCTGTCTGTCAAAAACGATAAAATAAAACTTAAAAAACAAACAAACCAAAAACATAAACTTGCTTTCTTACTTTCTTATATTAGGAATCACTGAGATGGATATTATGTCTGATTTATTCATCATTGAGTCCCAGCCCCACACACGGGAGCTGGGGGCCTAAGAGGCATTAACAAAATATGCTGATTTCACATTTTCTTTTTGTTATAAGTGATCAAGTGGAACTCCTTGAGGGTTTCCTTTTTAAAAAGTGACATTTTTAAATTAAAAAGGAAACTAATGTATACTTGTAAAACTTAAGGAATGCAGAGATAAAAAACTTGATCTTCTCACTGTCCTTAATCTTTCCCACATTAACCCAGTTAACTATATGGTTCTGCATTTTTCTCCATCCCTCTATACATACAACCATATATAGAGATTTATTTGCATATTTATAAAAATGCTACATACATTTTCATGAGGGATATCTATCTGTAGTTTTCTTATAATGTCTTTGAGAGCATTTTCAACTAGAAATTCAATTTCTTTAATAAATGAAGGGCCATTTAAGTTACCTATTTTTTTCTTGAATGAGTTTTGGTAGCATGTCTTTTGAAAACTGTGATGATTTCACTTAGATATTGAATTGATTAACATAAAATTATCCTCCATATATCCTATATCCTATGTGAACTTTTATTGTGCTACTCAAAGCTTTCAAAAGAGAATTCCCATGTGGTCTAGCAATTCTACTTCTGTGTATAGACTCAAAAGAAATCAAAATAGTGCACTGAATAGATATTTGTACACCCATGTTCATAGCATCATTGTTTATGGTAGTTAAATCACGTAAGCAGAGTATCCATCAGCAGGTGAATGGATAAGCAATATATGGTATTCACAGACAATGGAATATTATTCAGCCTTAAAAAGAAAGGAACCTCTACCATATGTTACAACATGGAGGAACCTTGAGGACACTATGCTAAGTAAAATAAGCCAGGCACAAACAGACGAATACCATATGATTCCACCTATATAAGGCACCTCGATTAGGCAAAATCATAAAGACAAAGTATAATAGTCATTATCAGGTGCTGGGGAGAGTAGAGAATGGAGGGTTACTGTTTAATGGATATGAAGTTTCAGTTTTACAACGTGTGAAGAGTTATGGGGATAGATGGTGGTAATGTGGCACAAAAATGTGAGTGTATTTAATATCACTGAACTGCACACTTATAATGATTAAGATAATAATTTTAGGTTATATATATTTTACCAACATCACATTTTTAAAAATTTGATTGTCAGCACCTGGGAGCCAAGAACTGTATTTTTAAACTTTGTATCCACAGACCTAGAGAAATGTGGAAAATCACAAAGTATCCTTCGATTGTATTTAGGATCAAGTGAAGGTAGTGAAATCAAGCCTAGGTCTTATGATATTCCTAATATCATCCCATCCATTATGCCACCAGTGTCCTATGTCACCATTTACCCAGAACTTCCCCAGCTGTGTAGAAAGATCTGAAGAACATGTTCAACAGAGTATAATTGCCCTGACACAATTTCAGCTTATTATATAGCCAGACAACAGTTTTTAGAAGTTCAATCATGAGACCACGATCAGGAAATTCAACTTTGGGGACTCTAAGAGTAGTTCTTTGTGTAAACTCCCTTCATTTGAACCATCTTGGGAGAATTCAGTTCCACACATGTTCTAGACTCATGCTGATACATAAGTCGTTCATTATGCCCAATCGTACAGGGAGAGATACTACTTTTCGATATGATGCCTCTAGTCCAGGAAGTTAATTTATAAGCCTCAAAGTGTGAAGAAAAGAAGAGGGGGAAGGAAAGAGGGAAGGAGTTAATTTCCTACCCTGCTATGGCCACTGGGAAACCAGAGGTTTTAAGACATTTCTCCCCACCCTTCCTCAGGTGGGGACCTCAGATACACACAGAGATTTTAAGTAGAAGTAACTGTTCCCTTTGGTCCATTCCTGTAGGAATTTCTTTTTTATTCCAAAAGAACTTTTGTAATTTTCAGTCCAACATTTTTTTTTTCAGTTATATTTGGAAATTTGAAATATTAGCATGTTTTTTGTTTTCTTGTTTTTTTTTCAGTAAACTATTTTACACACATAATAACCCACTCTGGGGTCTGTGTTGGTCAGTCAACATCTGTACCTTCGGTCTACCGAAGCACTCTCATGTACTTCACTCTTCAGTTCACTTCAAGCCCACTTTGTGTTGGTACTGAACATACACAGTTGAATGTTGTTAATTCCACAGCTTATTTTGAAACTTGCCCCTGAAACCATCTCTTCAGGCTGGGACACAAAGCTTTCAGCCTCTAATATTTCTCTATCTAAATGGTTTATATCATCATTATTTTTCCACTTCCCTTCCAGAACAATAGCACCTATTTGAATTTTTATTAAACTTGCATGGCCAAAGAATTCTGGGTCAGAGTAATTAAATGAAGCAAATAAAACATTTACTGACAGCAATTATGTGACTGAGTGAAGAGGAGCAGTTTAGAAGGGAGGCTTTTTTCCCCACAAGTAACAAACTCATTGCCATCTGTTCCCATTTCACACCAATCATTACTGAGGGAACAACATCATGAAAGAGAAAACTGGGTCAACATTTACATTGCAAGTCAGGTTAGCTTTTGCTTTGTCAGTTTCTTTGGACTGGAAATCTAAAGGTAAAAAGAATATTTCAGGCATGGGGTAAGCAAGCTAAGAAATGGATCCTTCCGGGTAGGCCCATGAGACTGTGCGACACAAAGAGAGGTCAGAAAAATGACAGGGAAGAATGAATGTTTTGCATTATCTTAGTCTGTCCTTAAACTTATGAGACTAAAAGGATAAAAGAAAAAACAAAAACAAAAACTCACTTTCACTCTTTACTGTTAAATCTGTGTTCAGTCCTTGCTTATAACTGGATGTGGCCCAAATGGGTGCCTCTAAGGTTACATGGTGGCCTCTGAGGCTATTCATCTGATCGGTGGCCTAGAAATATGTAGTACTTGAAAATGTAAATCTCAAGCAGATGTACATTATCTCTAGATTCTCTTACTATCGCAACGACTGAAATGTTGCAAAATCATCAAGGAATTGAATGGTGGAGTTTATGGTTAAGAGAAAACAGAATCAGGAAAATTCACTTGTGCTACACGAATATTTTAGAAGATTATGAGCCAGGATAAGTTCTTCCTGCTGACTCAGCTCTGTGTGTGTGTGAGTGTGTACACGCACACCCATGCCTGTGTATGTTTTGAGACTGGCATTAAGATTGAATCACTTTCCTTGTTTCTCAATCAAAGTTGGGTTGAATAGATAACAAAACATTATCAAGCAAATCTCCTTCCTTTGTTCTGTAAGTTTTATTTTTACATGTTAGAAATGATTAGGTGTTGATAACCTACTTTTTTTTGTTTTTTAGACTCTTCTTCATGGCCCAAACCTTATGTTTAACACTCACCTGATGGTATTTGGGCAGATTTTGATAAATCAACAATATGCAATTAATTTATATCATTCACATCCCTGCTGAAATTCTTCACCGTCTTCTCATTGCCCTGTGGATTTAATACAAATTCTTTGAGCTGATGTAAAAGACCTGCATGGTCCAGCATTATGACTTTTCCCATTTTAGGACTTTCTATTATAATTCACTATCCGTAAGCATGTGTTCTTCCACTGTTGAGGGTTGTGCTCTAAAAATATCAATTAGGTCAATTTTTTATATTTTTACTGATATTTTGGTCCACTTTTTCTAAAAATTGCTTATAGAGCCTTATTAAAATCTCCAAATCTGATTGAGAATTTTTCTACTCTTCTGTCACTTCAGTCAATGTCTGATCCATTTATTTTGAATGGATTAGGTGCCTATACATTTAGGATTTGTGTGGCACTTTCACTAATTTACCTTTTTATTGTTATAAAATCTGCCCAAATATCCCATTTTATCTCTGGTAATATTTCCTGTTATACTTTTTGTCAAATATTAATTTTGTTACACTAGCTTTCTTTTGCTCATAGTTATACCATTGTAATTTCAATTTGTTTATGTGCTATATTTAAAATGTATTTCTACTAAGTAACATATGGTAGGGTTTGGTTCTATTCAATTTGAATTAAAAATGGATTATTTAATTCATATATATATGTGTGTGTATATATTAATATATATATATACACACACATATATCAGTTTTAACAGTGTATAATATATATATATATATTATATATATACTATATATATAATATATATATATATATATATTTTTTTTTTTTAAGATTTATTTTTATTGTTTTTTGACAGAGAGAGAGACAGAGAGAAGGGGGAGGGCCCAGAGTAGTTTCCATAGTTGTACATCATCAGTTTTCCGTATGGTTTCCCTCCACAGGTGGGCGTGGGGCTGTGCAGGCCAGTAACTGGACCAGGAGCCTCCCGCATAGGCCCGGCAAGAACTGAACTGGGCACACCCCAGTTCAACATATGGGTCCACCTGGGCTGGGCCCAGGATTCTATCCTCGGGCTCCGGGGCTGCAAAGCAAGCGCTTAACCAGCTGAGCCATCTCAGCTTCCCATAATTCAGTTATATTTTTATGTTAAGTTTGCTTTTATTTTCTACTTTGAAATATTTTTAGCTTTATAACAAAAGTTAACAACCATACTACAGAGAGTTCACATGTACTTCATAGTCTTATTCCTCTGATGATAACTTACATGGCCTCCTTCTCTGATTCTCACTCTCCTGCCTTCCTCGTTCATCTTTTAAAGATCTTTGTAGTGCACTGTCCCCACCTGAATAATCCAGGGTAACCTCCCTATTGTAAAATCATTGATATATTACATCTGCAAAACCCCTTTTGCTATGTAAGGTAACAGTCACATAGGTATTAGTAAGGGTTCTAGAGAATCAAAACCAATGGGAAATAATTATCATCTATACACATGCGAGTATGTACGCTGGTAATTAGTTCACAGGTTCATGGAGACTAAGAAGTCCTATGCTCTACACTCTGCAAGCTGGAAAACCAGGGAAGCCAGTGGTACAATTCAGTCTGAGTCTAAAGGCTAAGAATTGGTTGACCTGATAATGTAATCCCACTGTGAGAGCAGGAAAAATAAAACGAGATGTCCTAGCTCAAACAGTAAGGCAGGATAAAAGGGGTAAATTCTTCCTTTCTCTGTCTTTTGTTCTATTCAACACTTCAACAGAGTGGGTGATGCCCACCAATATTTGGGGAAGGCAGTCTACTTTACTGAGTCTATTAATTCGAATCCTAATCTTATCCAGAAAACCCTTCACAGACATACTCAGAAATGTTTAATCTGGCCATTCCATAGCCTGGCAAAATGATACATAAAATAAACCATCATAAACCCACCCTTTGTCAATTGGCACTCATATACATCTCCTTAAATCATACTTAATCTCTAAAACACTAAGAAGGTCATAATTTCACCAAACATGATACAACTATGTTGTGCAAAACTGAAATTATAATACTATAAGAACTACAATGTAAAAATAACACTGTTTCAGATCAAGGCACCCACTTTATAGCCGAAAGGAGTCTATCACCAACAGATAGACTCCATGGGCCTGGGAAGCAAGGGAGCGCCAGTGTCCACTATCACTTCTCTCTGTTCATGTGAACAATGTGCATCTAGACTTTCTGATTCCTATGGAAAATAGGGTTCTACCAGGTGTCACAGTAAGAGTCACAGTACATCACCATTTTTGACTATGATGTCATGACCTTTGAGATCTTTGTGCCAGTGGCCATATTGGCATGTTAACAATCACAGTTACCTTGGGGACATGGAAATGCTGATTCATTAGGAGGGCAAAGGGAAGTGTATATAGCACTTAGGTGATGTGCTGATGGGCTCATGATATTTCCTGGCCCAATTA
>PVKE010044233.1:0-13095 GCA_004027555.1 Craseonycteris thonglongyai | reverse complement strand
CAAAGACACAGAGACCTATGGACACACCCAATAACTTGGTGATTGCCTGAGGGAGGGGGAGGAGGTCCGGGGAGGGAGAGAGGGAGGGGAGGTGGGATAGGACACCGGCATTATGGACACATTCAATGGTTTGGTGGTTACCAGGATAGGGGGGAGGAGTGGGGGGACAGTTGTGGGGGGAGGTGGGAGTGGGCACTAGATATAAGGTGATGGAAGGGGAACTGATACTGAGTGATGGGCACACAATACGATGCATAAATGATGTGAGGTGGACTTGTACATCTGTAAACTATCTAATTGTTACCAACCAATGTAACCTCATCAAATTTAACAATAAATTTTAAAAAAAAAAAAAAGAAAGAATGGCTGAAACAACTTCAAATCTAATAAAAACTATAAACTCACAGACCAAAGAAGTTTAATGAAACACAAAGACAAAACCATGGTGAAAACCACACCAAAGCACAGTATAATGCATCATAATGAAACTGCTTCTAAACAGTGATCAACATGTCTTAAAAACAGTGAGACGTAACATGCGTTGTATACAAATGAAGAAAGCTAAAATGGAAGTAGACTTCTTATCAGAAGCAACATAAACCAGAAACAATTGTACAGAAAAAACAAAAACTATTAACTTAGAAATCTAAACTTAGCAGAAGTACCACTCAAAAACAAGTGCAATCCTTTTTTAAATATACGGAAGGTAGAAGAAGTCCTTCATCAGCAGCTGAGCTGCACTCTAAGGCCTGCTACAGAAAGTCCTTCAGGCAAAAAGGAAATAGCACCATGTGGGACACTGAATCCACACAAGGGACTGAGGAGTCCTAGATATGGTAACGTTGTGGGTAAACATAAAATACTTGTTCTTATTGTTTAAATTTATTTTTAAAAGAATGTGGTCTATACATACAGTGGAATACTATTCAACCTTTAGAAAGGAAGAAAACTAGCACCCACTACAACATAGAGTGACATTATGTTAAGTGAAATAAGCCAGTCACAAAAGGACAAATATTGTGTGATTCCATGCGTATGAGCTACCTAGTGGTCTTATTCATAGGAGACATAAATTAGAAGGGTGGCTGCCAGGGGCTGGTAGGAGCACAGAATGGGGAGTTAATGTTTAATGAAGACAGAGTTTCAGTTTGTTTGTGTTTTCTTTTTAAGTTTTATTTTTTTTGTTTTTGACAGAGAGAGAGAGGGGAAAAAAAAGAGAGAAAGAGAGAGAAGGGAGAGGGCCCAGAGCAGTCTCCATAGTTGTACATCAGGGGTGTCAAACTGGCGGCCCGAGGTAATATTTGTGGCCCACGATGCTCTGAAATAAAATGAAAATAGAAAAAATTGTTATGAAAAAAATAGTGCTTAGGGGAGATCGAGGCAATACCGTACACACAATTCCCTCGTTAATCCTTTAACTACTGAGGACAAGTATACACGTGGCCCATGTGCCTTTCCTGGGGGCCTGGGGACGTGTATAAACTCACTGACTCAGTTCCAGCGACGTTTGTAAATGTGATGTGGCCCGCGTGAATCTTCCCTGTTGCACCAAATGGCCCGTGTTTTAGTTGAGTTTGACACCCCTGTTGTATATCATTAATTTTCGATATAGTTCCATTCCACACAGGTGGGCATGGGGCTGAGCAGGGCAGGAACCAGGCCAGGGGGCCTCCCACATAAGAGGCATGCCCCTGCTGGGGCCTCCCATATGGTAAGCACACCGCAGTTCAGCATATGAGTCCTCACAGGCTGGGGCCGGGACTCAATCCTCAGACACGAGGGCTGAAAGATGAGCACTCAACCCCCTGAGCCATGCCGGCATGCCCAGAGTTTTAGTTTTGCAAGATAAAGAGTTCCCATGGATGGATGGTGGTGATAGTTGCACAGCAATGTGAACACCGTCATCCCCCCTTATCAGCAGGGGACATGTTCCAAGACCCCCAGTGGATGCCTGAAACCATGGATGGTGCCAAACCCTATATATACTGCTTTTTCCCTACGCATGCTCACCTTTTTCAATAAACAGCAGTGCTTTCTGGCTTCTCTTTGGCATATCCAAATTGCCAGCATCACTGCTCTTATGCTTTGAGGCCATTGTTTATAAAATAAGGGTGACCTGACCACAGCTCTGTGACACTGTGACAGTCGACCAGATAACCAAGGTGGCTATTAACAGGTTGGGAGTATCTACAGCATGAAGACACTAGATGAAGGAATAATTCACGTCTCAGGTAGGATGGCACAGGATGGCAAAAGATTTCATCACTCTACCCAAAACAGCTCCCAATTTAAAATCTACAAGTTGTTTAAATTGTTAAATTCTGGAATTTTCCATGTAATGTTTCTGAGCATGGCTGATTGCGGGTCACTGAAACCATGGATGAGGAGGAAACATAGCATAGTTAATACCACTAAATATACACTTAAGAATGGTAGTGATGTTGAATTTTATGTGCATTTGACCACAATTTTTTAGAGAGAAAATTGGCTGCTTAAAGCATAAATAATCAGAACATATGTGTGGTGTACAGCAAATGTGGAAGTGGGACATCCACAGCACAGTAGGAGCGGGTGGAGGGAATGCTGTTAGGCTCTTACTCTCTGTGTGAAATGATGGCTCACATAAAGGTGGGCTGTGATCAATTAGAGAAAAGCATGAGAAACCCTAAAATAACAAAAATAACCTCAAAAGAAGTGACTCCTAATGAGCAATGAAGAAAGTAAAACAGATTCATAAAAAGTGCCCCTGCCCATTGAAAAGGCCTAGAAGCAGTGACACCCAGTAGGAACAAGCACAGGTGTACAATATATATATAAAAAATTACCAAAGCATATACTACATATGTGTAGCTATCTCAATTATGCTTCGATAAGGTTGTTTGAAATATAATAAAAAGAATGAGCTGCTTGGACAAGTAAAAATCTCCTGTGATGGTCATCATGTCTTCCCATATACATCTTCTTTCCTTCTAGAACACAACATTGCACTCCCTATTCTCTTTGAAACTAGATGTGGCCATTTCACTAGCTTTGGCCTATAAAATGGATATGATTTTATCAGCTCCTGATGGGACTTTCAGGAGCTAATGCACAGCTGATGCCATTTCTTTCTCCTGCCTGAGTGATGGTGGCAGCGTGTGTTTAGACAAGACTTGGGTCAGCCTGGGTCTCCACACGGCCATGTGGAGCTGACTCTCTGCTAGTGTGAGTGGGGCAGGAATCTGAATGAGATACACTCTGCATGTTAGTCACAGGCACATAGGGACGTCTTCGTTACTGCTGCTAATTTAGCCCATCCTGACCAAATATTTTCTACCAATAGCATGTCTAGCTACAGAGGTAGTTTTGTTTAGCACTGAAATGCAAACTGCTCTGGCCACCTTTGAGGTCTCTTCCAACTTGATGACATGAGTTATATGTCACAAGTGTCACCAACCTGGTGTTTAACTGAGGTCAGCTTGTCAAGCCTCCACCTACCTTTGCAGTGGAAGTTGGCTTCTTCTGAAAGTAACACCCAGATATTTTTGAGTCCCTCAATACTCAGACACACTTTGGCTCCTGTTCTTCAACTCCAGCATCCAGAGAGTCACCGTTCCACAAAGACTGTGACCAGTGCCCTCTATCAAGCCTAGCTCTGTCAAGGATGCCATGTCCCTTTGCTCCCAAAGCCACTGCTGCCTGAAATGAATGTCGGGATCCTGCTGGATTCCCATCCCTAGGTCTTTTGGCCTATTGTTTCTAGGTCCAACCATGTACCAACCATGTCCAGAAGCCCCCTTCAGTGATTGTTCATGTGTCCCCACTGGTCCCTCCAGAGATTCCACAGTCCCTATCCATGTGACCCTCTGCCAGTCCTGGGGGACAAGATTCCTTAGGAGGCTGTTTCCCAGTGGTCATTAAATGTAAGGTATTGCCAGAGAGAAAGAAGGGCAGTGCCAGCTACTTAGAAATCGGTGGGATCTATTTAGGAAGGACTGCTTCCCCCTTCGTTTCCCTTCGACAAATCTCCGATGTGCTTAGGTTCTTGGAAACATGCTTTTTAGTCTTTCACAAACCTCCCTAGAGGAGAAAGGAGAAAATAATTGGAGAAAACACAAATGAATTTTGCAAGTTTTCCTTCCGCACAATCAACAGTGCCTCAGAGTGAAAGAAGCAGTACCCAAAATTATTTAGAATTTTATTTACTCTCAAAGACCCAGAGCTACTGATACGAAGAATCTTTCCTTCTACCGACCACGCCCCCGGCCCCGCCCCGGGTCCCGGCCCCGCCCCGCCCCGAGCTGCGCGCGCGCGCGCGTGTCCTGGGGCGGAGCCGGGCCCGGCGCGCCTGCGCGGAGCCGGCATTCCGGCGGGACCGCAGTCGCAGGGCTAGCGGGCGGTTACCTTGGGGACCGCGGGCCCCTCCGTTCTCCGGACCCCGCCCCACGCCTCTCCACACCAAGACACAGCGAACGACCCCGGGACGACCCCGGCCGTCGCCTCCCGCCGGCCGGGCAGAGCCGCGCGGGGACCCGCGAGAGGCGGTGCCGCCCCGAGATGTCGCAGACGGCCATGGCCGAAACCTACGGTACGGGGCGCTGGGCCGGGGGCCGGCCGGGCGGGCGGCGTCCCGACCAGCCGATCTGCTGCTTCGGGTTCCGGTTGCCCTTTCCGCCCTGCGGTTCCTCTCTCGACCGTCTGGTCTCCGCAGCTCGGGGTTTGGGAAGGCGGCTCGAGCCCGTTCCTCCTGCGGTATTGTCCCCGGCGAGCGCCGCGACGGGCCTGCGAGACGCCTGCGTGTCCCGATGGGTCGGCCGGTTTGGAACCCCTTCCCGCTCTGGACACGAGGCGTTGTCCGTGCGCTGACCAGGCTCCTCCCGAGGCGGCCAGCTTCGTGCGTTTCTCGCCCTCTCCGGTTTGGGCCCTTTCTGGTTGCGCTACGATTGACAGCGTGTCTTTAAGACCGCAGACACCTTGGAAGTCCTGTGCCGCCTTGCGCTTAATCCCTGCTCCCCCTGTAAGCACCCTAACCTGGAGGTGCCCAGCGAGTGCTTTTCTGAATAAACTAAAGCCCTCTAATTTATGCACCGGTTTTCATTTCGGTAGCCGCCCACCCTGGCAGGGCTGCGGGCTGTTAGCAGTCTTTAGTCGCTCTTGCAGACGTGTGCATTCAGATTGAGACTTTGATTTGGAGTTTTACAGCCCCCGGGAGAGGCTCAGATTCAAAGTGTGTACCTCAAGTCAGATCAGTCTTGTCTCGGTTTGTCCTGGCACGCGGCTCCTTTCCCTTCAACAAGTATGTGTGCAAGGGTTGTGTGCCAGTGTGTGTGTAAGGGCGTGTGTTGTCCCAGCGGGTGACTTCTGCAGGACATACACAGCAGGCTGGTGCAGCGTGCAGTCTAGTCAAGGATTCAGTGTTAACTCACTTATGCCGCTAATGAATGACTAGTGAAAACCCCCTGGCAAGAGGTCTGAAGCCTGTGGTCCATGAAAATGTGTTGGAAAGAAACCTAACGCAGACTGGGAGCCAGGGAGAGACAGAACCCCACGTGCCCAGGCCCCCAGGGAGATGCAGTTCCAATAAGGAGAACGTGTTGTTAGTTCCCATAGCCCCTGAGACAGGAGTGAGGGTGAGGCACAGAGGGCCTTTGTGAGAAACTTTGGTCTTCCCAATAGGGGTGGGTCAGTGAATTTACTCCATGTTCCACCACTCCTGTGCGTGGTACCTGCTTGGTGACACCGCGTGGGGTGGGGGTGGGGGGGAGCACATCTGTTCCTAGAAGTCTTCAGAGATCCTCCAAGAAATCACTGCTTCATAAGGACCAATGTGGTCAGAGCTGCAAATGCTATAACAGCACATCACATTAAATTTTGTAAAGAAAATACATTTCTCTAGCAATTCTTTAGTTATACTTTTGTGTTTCTTTATGTTCAAGTGCCCTTACCCCCACACTTTTTTTTTTCCCCTTTAATCTGGATAAGGGGCACAGAGGAGGGGTGAAAAATCCAAAAAAGAAAACCCAATGGAAGAGTTAAGGAGATAAGAGTTGTTACATTTCCTTTGTCTTATATGAAATGATAACCTTGATAAACTGTAGCATACGTTTGGAATCTCTGCTTCCCTTCAGAGTTAATTGAACTTTCGAGCATCACAATAACTGAGTAAATTCTGATCATAAAGCTTTGGCCATTAGTATTCTTATTTCATACTACCTTCCAAATATGTTTTTACTTTTTACCAATGGAATTTAATCTTTTTCTGTAATGGAGAAACTAAGAGAAAATAAGTTCTAGAAAGAGTAAATGTAGCAGTTGACAGTGTCAACCTAAAATTAAAAATTACCCCAAACTAAATCCTAAGCTGTCACCTTCCCTTATCATTGACCATATTTGCACAGCATTGTTCCCCAAAGATAAAACAATCAGAGGCCCTCTCCAACTTTTTGCCTCTTAGATAGCCAGTAAAGGAATGTTTGCCTAACCTTAAACTCCTTTCTACTCAGCTCGTATTCTCTCTCTTCTGGAAAAGAAGGCTCTGTGTAGCTTAACCAGAATATAATGAAAAAGAGCCAGGCTTACAGTGTACTGTTAATGAGCTATATCTGCCTGCTCTTTAGCATATTAAAGCAATAGTTCACCTTTCATAGACTGGATACTGTTTAAAACTTTGCTGTTTTAAAACCACTTAACCGAAACTATATACTTTGTATAACATTGTAATAAAAATTGAAATCTTAAATATATGTTTCAGATTGAAATCCTCAATCTGAATAGTTCTAAACTGAGACAGTGTTTTCCATATCTTATTGGATCTGTGACATTCATAAAGCCCTTGCCAGTTAGTGCGGCTTGGGGCTTCCCAGGAACCACAGCCATCTGAGACTGGGGAGATCACAAATGGGCTTTAAGGAATGTCTGATGCCAAGATTTGTGAGACAGACCTAACAAATCAAATAGGTAGTTCCAAGCAGTGATGCTCTGAAAGGAGCTACAAACTATAAGTGGTACAGAAAATGCTGGAAATAAAAAAAAGGAGCTGAGACAGTTTGGGAAAGGAAAAATCTAAGACCTCTCTCCACACTGGAGTTTATGCCTTCTACACTGACAGTTATGAAACAACACAAATTGCTGGTCCTATGCTAATTATTATTACAGTTTACTCTAGTATTTTTTATTTTGTGCTTTATTTTGAAAATATTATAGTATTAACTACATGATGTTGAGAATTATCAGTATAATTTTTTAAATATCATTATATACCGGTAGGCTATTTTGGGTTGAATTGTGTCCCCCAAACGATATATTGGGGTCCTAACCCCAGTACCTATGACTGTGACCTTCTTTGAAAATAAGGTGCTTGCAGATGTGATCAGGTTAAAATGAGGCCATTGGAGTAGGGTGGGCCTTGATTCAATGACTGGTGTCCTTATATGATAAGGGGAATTTGGACCCAAACACATGCAGGGAGAATATGATGTGAGGGCAGAGGCTGGCATTGGCATGATCTGCCTAATAGCCAGGGATTACCCAGGACGGAGTGGTCAGCCACCCGAGGCAGAGCCTCCCCTCCAGTCCTCAGAGACAACATGGCCCTGCCAATGACTTGACTTCAGACGTGTAGCCTCTAGAACTGTGACAGTAACTTCCTCTTTTAAGCCATTCAGTTTGTGGTATTTTATTACAGCCACAGCTATAAGAAATTGAAGCATAGGCTTGCGTAGTGAAAATGGAGAAATTTAGGCCAGATAAGGCAAAGTGGAGTGAGAAGGATATTCTAAGGAAAGGAAATAATACCTTCAAAGTCACCTGGTTCCAATAAAATATAAAATAACCTGGCTGCTCAGTAAATCACATAAATTACCACTACTGTATTTTATAAAAGGCAGGGCATGTAAACAATGTCAGTACAGGCAACATATAATATAAAAATAAAGGAGTTTTCTCCAAACTGAGTAAAGTTATCACTTGAAATGTGTACATTTTTCTTTCTCTCATTCATTGAAAATTGGTGAACAAGGACCAAAGTTTGGGGAACACTAAACCAGTGGGTCTTAAATGAGTGTGCCTGGAATCCCATGGTGTGTTGACATGCAAATTCTGACCTGGCTGATGTAGGTGGAGGTTCTGCAAGTGACCAGCTCCAGGCCAAGCGGAACCATGACTGAGTAACATGACATTGCACTGCCTGACACCCCCATGCCATCGAACTTTGAAAACTTTGTTCTTTGGAAAATCATAAGTTTATGATCATTTTTCACAGTCATTTGAATATAAAGCATCCCAGTACTTGCCTCTGCCTGAAAACTGTTTCCTGTCACATGATTCCCTCAAGCCAAAATGTCCATTTTCAACTCCCTACGTAACTATCCCAGTTGAATGGGCTAGGGGCCTCCTGACACATGTCCCAACCCTAACTAGTTGCCCATTCCTGCCCCCCAGTCTTCTGTTCTCCCCATGTACTCATTTCCCTAAGAAAGTTAGGACCCATTTCTCTCTGTCTCTCTTGGAGGATGCAGTCCTCCAGCCAGGCTCTGGAGCGTGAGCGCCGTCATACGCGTCTCCTCCCTTCACAGCTTTGCTGACCAACCCTGGGGATGCTTCCTTCTAAGTAGCTGTCACATCTGCTACATTCTCTCCCTCCCCACCACACCTGACTTGCTACCCCTCCCCACCCCTCACTCGGCCCACGTGCCAGCAACCCCATGCTTCCCACCCATCTCCCACACACCGCCGAAGCCAGAACCCAGTTTTTATTCTTCACATCCTTATCTCCTGAGTCCAGTTGGTTTCTGTCTTATAAACTGACCTTTTAACATAATTCAACTTCCTGTTTACTGAAGAGTCAAGGAAGGTTAAATTGGAGCCAGGTTAGTGGATTACAAGGCAAGAAATCCCATCTTCCACAAGTTCATCACAGCTTCCTGAGTTGCTTGAGGTCACTGCACACACAGCCTCTGCAGTGACTACTGTGACATGGCGGCTGGCTCCTGTGTGCAAGAAGCCAAGACCGCTCCCTGGGTGAGGTGAGCTGAAAGGCACGTGGTAAAGCTTATTTTAGGGCCCAGTGTACGGGTATCTTAGGCCACAGCTTTGCAGGAAAATCATGACAATTTAAGTTAATGGTATTTCAAAAGCTTTTTGAGCTTGAAAGACAACTTTATGTAAGCATAAATGTGAACTTGACTTCTAACTATAATAATGGTAATATCTTCTGTTATTGACCGTATCACCAACATTCTTTAGAAAGATTTTGCACTTTGGGCCCCCTTCTGTAGAATTAACTGTAAGCTTGAATTCTTCTGCAAAGTTCAGTGCTATAGTAAAGTTGCTGATAGTCTCTGCTCTTGAGTATTTCTTTGGAATGAGAAAAAAAGCTGATGTTCCTTAAGCTTCTTCTCTTAAACTATCCATAGAGATTGATCAGACAGAAGTTACAGATTTTTGCTCCATTCCTAATAATTCCATTCAAATATTTGTCAGTGGATATAGTTTGAGGGAAAACTTTTGAATCCTGTACCACCTGTCTTTGAATGTCACTATTTTCTCTGCTGTCCAATCTTGGCAATGAACTATGTTCCTTTTGGTTGAAGAATACTTGACTTCTGCTTTTCTATAGCTATAAATAAGGATCAAAAGCTGAAGCAACATGCAGGATACTGTTGTTTAAAGGATGGATGGAGTCTGGCAGATGTAAGGGAAAGCATACCATGGCATAACACGCAAGTCAGTTAACACTGTGTCTGCATGTTTCTATCCTCCCAAACAGAAATAAGTTTATGCTGTTGTTTAAAGGATGGATGGAGTCTGGCAGATGTAAGGGAAAGCATACCATGGCATAACACGCAAGTCAGTTAACACTGTGTGTCTCCATGTTTCTATCCTCCCAAACAGAAATAAGTTTATGCTGAGAGAGATTTGGCCAGTACAGCTACATCCCTCATCATGATGGAGAAGAAATAAAGTTCTGTCACACCACCACACCCAGATGCAGTCCCAGCTGCGCAGAATGGCGACCTCTGATGTGACAGTTCTTAGTGATTTTCATCTTTTAATTCTTTTGTGTGCTGTGTTTTTGGCATTTAAAAAGCAGCTAACAGTATTTAGATACAGAGGGGGGAGGACACTATTCATAATGTGCTAATAAATTATGAATGATAGGATTTTTTTTAGAGGGAGATTTATCATTTTCCAAATGAAATTTTAATCATGCAAAAAGAAATTGGAGACTTAAAAGCAAAACGTTTCTCTTTGTTATAACTAAAGACATTGTTTTATGTAGTGTCCTCAGTCTAATACTGTTTCTGTGCTCATTGCTTGTACTGGTCATTACAGGAATTCTCATCAAATACACACCTCACTTGGCACTGCCTGTGGAGACTTTGCAGATCTGTTCTGCATTTCACAGAGCTCTGTATGTGACAGCACATCTCTCAAGACTAGACATAAACTCCGAAAGCAAGGGACTGCTTAGGTGACTTTCTGCCCATGGTGCTGGGACTCATCCCTGAACATGGCCTTCATGAGATGCCAAAAGAGCCTGATTTGATTCCATTTGAGAGGCTGTGTATGTTCCTCTCAGTTATAAAATATGAAATGAAAGGCTAGGATAAGTAAAAAAGCTGACTTTAAGGCATAATTTAACCCTTTTCTTTATGGTGAAAGTTAACAGTTTTTTACTTTGTAATAACATAAATGCAACTCTGAGACCTCTTCCACAGACCCAATTTGTAATTGTGCAAATTACAGCAGTCACACAGGCGTCATTTGAGAAAATAGATCCCATCTGAGACCTGCTATCTGAAATTGCTTCGGTGCATCAGAGCACAGAGCTGCAGGGTTCGACTTTGCACCTGAAGAGAGAGCATGTTGATCAAGGGGGAGTTGGTCAGCCCTGGAGGTAATAGCCACAAGGGCAGGCTCTGGTGTGCCATCAGGCACTTGGGGGGACTGGCAGTGTGCCCAGACAGATTCCTATTGTGGTGACAGAGGTATCAGGTGGCCTGAATCACTTAACATCCAAATGGCTGGCAGTTGGTAGTTATTAAGTAAATATTTGTTGAATGAACTCCCCTAGTTCTAAATTCATGCTTACTTAGCAACCTTCTCATTAATTGGCTCTGTATGTCCCGAAGTAAATTTAAGAAAATTATGCCTAACAGAAAATTTCCGTTTAATCAGTAGTAGGCTATTAGCTCTTTTGGTCATTCAACCAGGTGAAAGGCTTCCAACTGCAGTTGGCAAAAATCCCAACGCTGTATCCTGTAGGTAATACCAAATAAGTATAAATGGGTTTAGGGCTGGTTGATTCTGTGTCAGCAGGGCCCTAAACTCTTCCCGTCTCTCCTCTGTCAGTATCACGCTCACGCCTCATCCCTCAGAGCCATGAAATGGCTCCTGTTTGCCTTCTGGGTACTGTCCTTCTTTCTGTGCAAAGAACAAGGAGTCCTTTCCTGCATCAGTGAGATCTGATTGGGCCTTGTTAAGCCTCTGCTTGCCCCTGGACCAGTAATGCTTTGCACTGATCAGTTTAAGCCTGTATTTCTACTCCAGGCCCTGACAGGAAGAAGGGGCCTGTGAGTGGCCATGATTGGCTTAAATAACCAACACTGTCCTCCAGCTTGGGACCCTTGTCCTCATAGTTGGCTCCTTGTGGGTGTGGCTGTTAGGTGTCATCTACAGCTACATGCGCTACAGTCTCCAAAACGTGAACTGCAGCCCAGTTTCCACGCGTCCCAGATGAACTTCTGAAGTAGATAAGTAACTGCCCCTCAGGCCCCTCCTTCGATGGGGGCTTGGGGGGTATCAGAGAAGCATCGCAGGCCTGGGAAAGCACACAGCAGAATCCCTTGTCTTCCTACAGACAAAGATGGAAATGTCTCCTGCTCCATGCAAACACAATACTCCTGCATTTGTCTGTTTGAACCTTCTAAAAATAGTTGGAGTTTTGAAGATTAACATTCCTCTTCAGAGTCACATTGACCAAGATAATACTTCTGGGGAGAAAATGCAACTTGGCCATTTGGTGTCTGTTGGTATTTCCCCACTTTCATACATTATTAGCACCTTGAGTAATGTTGTCATAAATATGTACATTAACTAGGATGTTATACACATCACATACCTTTATAAGAATGTAGCTTATATTTTGGATTATCTCTTTATATTAAAATTAATAGAGACTTTCATAGTCTAGACATTGACTGGTAAAACTTTATTGGTAAAATTTCTATTAAAGTGTATTTTGTTATATAAATTATATAAATAGGGGAGGCCAGGATGGCTCGGTGGGTTAAGCACTCACTTTGCAGCCCCGGGGACCGAGGATCAAATCCTGGCCCCAACCTGTGTGGACCCATATGCTGAACTATGGAGTGCCCCCAGTTCATTTCTCACTGGAGTGAGACCCCGGCCCAGTTCCTGCCCTGTGCAGCCCCGCGCCCACCTGTGGAATGAAACTATGTGGAAAAACCAATGATGTGCAACTGTGGAGACTGTTCTGGGCCCTTCCCCTTCTCTCTGTCTCTGTCTCTGTATCTCTCTGTCTGTCAAAAACAATAAGAATAAATCTTTAAATTATATAAATAAGTTCCTTTAAATGTTTACAGCTATAAAAGTATTATGAGTTTAAAATAACCCATCTGTATGTATTATTTAGTAATAAAGTTTATTTTCCCTAGTTAACGTTTTCCCAAGAACAGTGTTATATCTAGCAATTATCATGTGACTAAAGAAGTTTTCAGGTCCTAAACCTTGAATGTGTACTGATCAAAGATTCTTCTGGTATTAACCTATTGCTGTGTTTCCATTCTTATACCAGGAAATCTTTTCTTGTTGAAAAATCATGGGTGTGTCTAGGCAGAATTATAATCCTAACCTCTACTGTAGATAAAGGGTGAAGTTAGAATACACACAGAGACTTTGTGTCCGGTGTCTCTAATCCTCACGAACACCATGTAAGGTAAACTCTGGGACCCATTTGTGAGGAAACTGAAAGGTTAGGTGCTCTGCCAAGGCCCCAGAGCCTCCCTGGGAATGGGCAGCTGGGGTTTGAACTCACATTGTCTTGCCTCACATTCTCAAGGCTAGTCAGGTTCTTTTTTTTTTTTTTTTTTTTTA
>PVKE010044232.1:0-13087 GCA_004027555.1 Craseonycteris thonglongyai | reverse complement strand
GAAGTGGGCAAGAATAGAGGTTCTTTTTCTCAGAATGTCTTCTTTGGGGTTAAAAAATAAAATTGCTAACATGTTTGGTGTGGCTCATTCTTAAGGGAAGTGCTTGTGTAACATTTAGGTATCTTTTGAAATCTATACACGCTCTTCCTACCTGCTGTGCTCAATTTCAGAACCCAGTGCTGTCATTAAGGAAAAATTGCAACCTTTGTTCTCTCCTCCAGGCACATGTTGCACTGGGTTCTTTGTTTCCAGGGGAAAAAATCTCCATTATTTTCTTAGACAAGGGAAGCCAGACAAGCTTTCTGTGTCTCTGGCACTTTTTGTGCACAGGCTCTGCATCCACCGGAACTGGTTCACTGGCGCGATTTCCTTCATGTGTTTGAAAGTCCCTCATGGAGACATCAGGCCACTTACTGTAACGGATGGTTTTCATTCTCAGTGTAATAAAGGCACATTCCTGAGGCAGACATTTCCATCAGAGATGGCAAACATCGGTAGTTTCAAAGGCTTAGTTCACATGTATATCCATGCTTTCAAAGCTTGGCAGCGTCTCTGAGATTTAAAAACTGGATTGGAAATCTGAGTTATGTATCTTACATTTCTTTACCTAGCCTGCATTTATACATTTATACACATCAGAAAGATGACAGTTACTGGGAATATATATATATATATATATATATATATTCTGGAAAGTACCCAGCCATGTAATATGAAAATTAGAGGCATTATGGCTGGATTTTTTTCTGGACAACACACACACACAGAAGAGATTAAAAAAGGAAGCTTTGTGGGTTTATTGAGATGTGTAAGCATTTTGGTTGTGGAATATACAACTGTTTTTTCTTTCTTTCACTTGTTCAATGTGGGAGTAGTCTAGACTCCCAGAGTTCATTTCTGAACATTGTAGCTACACGGGGGTGCTGGCACATAGGTTTCAGCTATTTACAAACTAAATGCGGGGCTGAAAGGCATGTGAGGGCCCACCCAGGCTCAACAGAAGAGAAGACCTCACCCTTCCTATCACAGGGGTTCGCTCACCTTTGCGTGCCCTGTCTTTGCTCTTCTTTTAATGTGGAAATATTCTCTCTGCTCATGTTCAGCCCTATCAGCTTCCCAAGAAACATCTACTATGACATACTAAAACACCACCCCCTTCCTCCCTTCAGGTACTGCAAGGGTGACACTGTATTTTTTATTTTTCAGAATTTAACACTCTAAGGTTAGTTCGGTTTGACAGTGCAATAATTCAGTTCAAAATTTTTTTTCTTTTCTTTGATTCCCTCCCATCCTGCCTGGCTAAATGACTTTGTTTACTCAAGGCTGTAATGCAAACCAGCTCTAATGATTCTATTTATTCAAAGAAATGTCCAGGACAATGACTTGGAAGAAGTTTTTGTCAACATTTGCATAAGATCCACCCTTGGGGAAGCCGGGATGGTTCAGTGGGTTAAGCGCTCACTTTGCAGCGACAGGGACTGAGGATCGAATCCCGGCCCCGGCCCGTGCGGACCCATATGCTGAACTGGGAGCTCCCCTAGTTCAGTTCTCTCTCTGTCTCTGTCTCTGTATCTCTCTCTCTCTGTCAAAAAAATTAATAATAAAAAAAAAAGATCCACACTTATCCCTAAAACCAACCAGACTCTGGGAAGCGTCTTCTTTTCTTTTTCAAATCACCTAGGAATTGCCAGGCCATCGCCCCCTTTCCTTTGTTCTGTCTCTTCTTACATGTCCATTAAATCTTGTGGCCTCGTGAGAAATGAGGAGGTGGCCTTTCTACAGGAGTCCCCCGTTCTTACAGAATGCTGGCATTTTGAGTAAACCTGCTTTTCTTTCCACCAACCTTGTCTCAACTGTTGGAGGAGGAGTGAGCAGCAGACCTTAACCGGGTAATAGTACCACGTAATCCTCTCCTTCCGTTTAGAGCCAAACTTCCTGAGCTACCATTACTTTCTCTATTTCCTTACCTCCCATAATATATTGTTTGCTTTACCATTGTACCATTCTTTTGGCCCTTTATATTTGTCTCAAATTCTTTTGCAACATTAAAGTTGCTACGGTTGACATAAACAATCCAAACCTGTAAAGAATTTTTATGAGTTTGTTTGACCCAAAATGACGACAATTGCTGGGAACCAAAATCTCAACAGAGTAAGAAAATGCTCTGGAAAATGGCAGTTTTGCAGCTTATTTTATATGTTAGAATCAAGATAACAATAAGTAGTCCTGTGGTCTCCTGTTCTGGTGGGAGGTTGTGTCCTGCAAGGTCTGGAAAGGAACATTACTCTGGCATTTCAAAGGTATGTTATTTTGCAAAAAGCCAATAGACAGGCCATTTAAGGTGAAGATTGACCACTGTCAAAAACGCTACAGGCTGGAGACATGACTACCACCATGACCCACTTTTAATTAGAAACTTCAATGTGGTTAATTTTGCCTCTGATTTTGTAAGGCCTCTCCTGAGCTAGCCAGTTAAGTATGTGGCCCCTTTTTGTCCACACTACCTTTCATCATTGCTTGGTATAGTTCTTCACATCCTTTGATTTTTTTACTTTTCTATGTTCTTTTTATAAAAGTATTTGTCTTATGGACAGTGTATTGCTGGATATTCTTTTTAAATCCATTCAGAGATTCTATGTGTCTTCAGAATGAGTTTAAAGCATTTGTGTTTATCTTAATTATTATTATATTTGGATTTGGTTCTATGACCTTACTTCATTTTTTTATACATACTATATTTTTTCTCCTTCTCTGAAGTCTTCCATTGCCTATATCAACTTTTATTCTTTTAGTTTTAATGTTTACTATCTATTTAGTCATTCTGACATTTGTGTCTAACTGCTTAAGATTTAATTTGCATAAGCATGAAAATTAAAAAAAAATATTTCTTAAATGTACCAGTTACCTAATTGATCTCTTTCCCTTTGCAAGATAAGTGCCTTAGCTTACTAGCATCTCCTTCATATCCCATGAACCCCTCTTTCCAGGTGCTCTCAGCTAGGTCTGAATTATCATGGATATCCTTTTTGTGTGTTTATTTTATTTTTATTTTTCCTGTTTTGATCCTTGCTGTTTTATTTTATTTTATTTTTTTTTAATTCAAATATAAAATTTTATTTAACGATCAAATTAGTTTTAACGAGACTAAAACCCGTATGCTATTGTATAATTGCTATCATTATCTGCTTACTGTTTTAGATAACACATTTTCTAAGTTAATTGTTAATTTTAAATTTAATTTTATTTATTTAATTTTATTTTTTGATAAAGAATAAGAGAATGACAGAAGGGGAAGGGCCCAGAGCAGTCTCCACAATTACATGTTATTAGTTTTGATATAGTTTCATTACACAGGTGGGTGCGGGACAGCACAGGGTGGGAACCTGGCTGGGGGCCTCCCACATGGGAACCTCGCCCTGGCAAGAACAGAACTGGGGTCCTCCCACACGGGAAGCACACCCAAGTTCAGCATATGGGTCCACAGGGGCAGGGCTGGGACTTAATCCTTGGACCCCCCAGACTGCAAAGCTAGCGCCAAACCTGCTGAGCCATCCTGGCTTCCCCTACTTGATCTCTTTAAGTACCCATATCTCTTGCAGCATAAGATTGTCTCCCCCCAGAAAAAACAAGATTTATTATAAATAATTGCGTATTTATTCTTACATGTTTAAACTTCAACCTCCTTCAACGTACTCCCTGTTTAATGCAATACACTTACAGAGACACTTTTTTCACTACTCAAAATAGTTTTTTAATTTGTTGGTTTTCATGCTAAGGTGCTTCTGCTGTTTTTGTTTTACTTCCTGGGAATAAAAAGAATTGCTTGGGGTGAGAGCTGGTGAATGGGAAGGTGGGGCATGGGAGTCATGACATTTTTCGTCAAAAGCTGCTGACCACTCAGCGCACTATGGGCAAGTGTGTTGTCATGCTGCATGTTGTTTGTGTAAATCACCCCTCATGAAATGGGCAAACGTGTTGAAAGAGTGTCAAAAAAAAAAAAAAATTCACTGAAGACAAAGGCAACCTCTCATAATAATACCAGTTAGTATACTGATGAAGATGGGTGGGTTCCTAGAATACCGGTATTCACCTATTGGGGAAAGCCTGTAATATAATGGGCCTGCCCTACAAAAAAATAATTCCAGGTTTTTTTTGGGTTTGCCCTTGTATTTCTAGATTTTCTTCTCTTCTCATTGTGGTACTTAATCAAAGAGTGTTTTGAAAAAGGTCTGTACATGGCAACTTTTTTTTTTTACATAATTTATTTTATTGTTTGAGAGATGGTGAGAGAGAGAGAGAGAGAGAGAGAGGGGCCCAGAGCAGTCTCCATAGTTGTACATCATTATTTGTGACACAGTTTCATTCTACACAGGTGGATTGGGACCATACATGGTGGGAACCAAACTTGGGTCCTCCCACATGGGAGGTGAGAACCTTTATCACCATCCCAGCAGTTACCAGTTGCACCGTAATTCAGCGTATGGTTTTGCATAGGCTGGGGCTGGGATTTGATCCTCAGACTTCATATGTTGCAAGGAAAGCATTCAATATGCTGAGCCATCCCAGCATCCCCCATCTGTGTCAACTTTCAAATCTGTATATGCTTGATATTTATCCTTCATGTATTTATTTATTTATGTATTTTTTTTTCACTTAATTTTACAGTATGTCCAATGGAGTCCCATTAGGTAGTATAAATAATAGTACAGAATAAATATCTTATGGAGGTTACCAATTTTTAGTGTATTCTTTTCTCTTTATATTGCATTATTTACTATTCTGCATTCACACAAATATATTTGCCTTTCAAAGAGAATGAGTTCGGAACATAAGTAATCAAAGTAAGCAGTAACATTGTATCTTCATCTAACTGCTGGCAACAATTAAACATGTATTCATTAGTAATGATAGAAATATAAAAATGTCATCTCAAATGTATTCTGGGATAATTATAAATGCATCCTCAAATTTTCAAGACTCCTTATTAAGTATAAATAAACTAATACATATGTATAAAATCAAGGATGTTTCTCTTTAAACATACCCTTGCATTTAAATAATAGAATGGATATTTATTCTGGGTTCAAAGTTCTTTCTCATTAATATATAAAAGAATATTAGTTGATTGTCCTCTTGCATTCATTGTTGCTGTAGCAAATCAAATGCACAGGCCAGAGCTGAGAATTGAACCCTGAACCTCATGATTACAAAGCAAGTACTCAACCACTGAGCTATCCAGGCTTCCCTCTATTAAAGTCCTTTTTAAGAGGTTGTTTCAGGTATTACATTATACATATATAACCTGTCACAGTTGATTGGCATACATACTTTAACATTTTAAGAGCAGTATAGAAATCTGACTTTCATTTAGGCTCCTTTACCCTCTTACTTTTAAAATATGTTTTAAGTATTTCCTCTACATGTATAGAGCACCACATCAAATTATACTGTAATTTTTGTTTCAACCATTAAACTCATAATCTTTAAAATTCATGAGGATGATTTATTATTTTTACCCTTATTTTGCTTATTTCATTTTTCTCTCTTTCTCTTTTCCTCCCTTCCTCCCTTCTTTCCTTTAAACAAACTTTTTTTCTTTCTTTCTTTCAAGTTTCAGTCTCCTATTATTTACTTTCTGTAAAATTAATATAGCCAGTCTTTAAGAGTAATTCTGCTGGCAACAGATTCTCTTAGTTATCCTTCATCTTGATTTCCCCTTCATATCTGAAGAATATTTTTATTAGGTATAAAATTCAGGGTTGATTGTTCTTTTTCAACACTTGAAAAATGCTGTTACTTTTTTCTGGAAGAAATCAGAATACTGAATACCCTCTCCTCTTTCCATCTTGTTGATGCAGGTTGGTAGTAGAAAGTTGTCTTCCCACTGAGCATGGCTGGCTCTGGAAATGGTGGAAGTAAAGTGCCAATTAGTCCCACCTTGTTCTACTTTATTTCAACTCATTGATGCCAGGTGGAGGTGGAGGCTCAGCTGCCCCCTGCAACCTGCTATCACTACACTGGTGTAAGAATCAGAAAACTGTTTGCTTCCAGTGGGTATCCATGGGCTTTTTTCTATGTCCTCTCCTTGCCTACTTGGCTGCCTTAAGATCATTTTGCTGTGCATTAGTACTTCTACCTGAGAGTAAGCAAAAATGTGAAACAACATGTTACAGGTCTGATTAGGAAAGACTGAACCAAATAGATGAAACAATCACAAATGAACCTTCTTTATTTCTCTTCATCAGAGCTAGACCCAGACAAAATAGCTAAGTAGGTAGAATTTGACCTTGACACGCCTCATCTATTGTCTTTTGGTGTCTCCTCACCTTGCTATAGGGTACTCAGGCTGTCTTCTGGATACTCCAAAAAACTTTTTTCTCTAAAAATCTTCATCACAATTTAGCTGTATTTCTTATTAAAAGCCTTTCTGTACTATTGATTTATTTTTAACCACATCATGCATTAATTTGATAGAAACCTTTTTTACATGTAAAAATTTTCTCTATAGGGCTCTATTATTTTCAAGTCCTTAATAGATGACTGACTAGCAAACTTGATAAACTAAAAGGTTAGAAGAAGATAACTATTGAATATGTTTCCCCTCCTAGGAAACAACTGGGAGGGAGAACAAAAAGAGGTTATAAATTATTTTTTTCTTATTTTTAAATTCTAATATAATTGCACTTATATAGCAGCCTTAAGTACCTTTAGTAGAAGCATTGACATGGAGAACATTTAAAGAAGAGTTGGTACAGAGGCAGAGGCATTTGGGGCAAAAGATCTTCAAGAGTCCTTAAATAATATATTTCTTACTAACGGTGGACTGGCTCACATCTTAATTTGCACAGAGAATCAAGAGTTATCTGCTAGGTGCTTAATTAAGTAATGTATGTCATTTCTACTGTTCTATATTTTATTGATTGGTAGGCTGACCATATTTCCTTGAGACAAAAATCGGATATTGGGATGACAAAAACAGGATGGGGCTATGCAATAATCCATACTCATGAAAAAGTAAGATGATAAAAGTTTTGTTACATGAACATATTGAGCTAACAATTATTTTTCAGTGACAGAACTCATACAAAAATTTAGGTAGACAAAGAGGGAGACTGTATTTCACCACAATTGTACTATAAATATTTCTCCAATGAAGTACTCTTATGCAGCAAATTTCAGTCTTTCTGAATTCACCAAAGAAAAGAAATAGCTAAGAGACTGTTGAACCAAAATATGAGTCTAAAAAGTCTGAATCAAACTGAATGTAAAGCAAAAAGAAACTCTATGGGTAGAATGATGTCAGAAATAACAGTAAGACTCATAGTCTGCATCCCACACTCTTAATATGATGGAAGTAAACAGCCAAATGAGCCCATTCAGTATGCATCGAGATATGCATATGCATCTAGACCCTCTTGGCTCCCACACACTGAATGGGGCTTAGTGACGACCTCTTGATTCCCTACTGTAGACAAGTAAGGGGGTGGTGTCTGATCATTACTAGCTCAAGAAGCCTGGCCCTGACTGGATAAAGTAAACGGAACTTCCTCTTTGATCACTCTACTAGTTTTACTGCATGTATTGATTAGTATATAGCCTTATGAAAAATAAATATGTTCAGTTTTTTACAAAAAATTTAAAATGTGACAAAATAGACTATTATATTAAAACAATGGAATGGTCAGGAAATTTGAAAAAAAAAGTACTGTCCCTTTTAAAATGGTATGTATGCTCAGCCTATTGATGGGCTCTCATTCTCAGTTGTCAGAACTCTTGGATAAAAGCAATTGCTTTCACAGGGTATCATTTTCGTCTTCTAGTCTGCGTTTCTGGATAAATGATTTTATATTTTTTTGTTCTTATTATTTAGTTGTTGCTGTTTGATTTTTGAAATTTATGATTTAGAGTTCAGAGGGTAAAAATTTAAGATTTTAAGGGGAAAAATGTCCCTGATACACCAGGTTTATGTAATTTTTATTTCCCCATTAGGACAAATGCCTGATTTAAAAATTGTTTTTCATTGTATCTTTCTGTAAGCAGCATGGTTATGCTGTTAAATGCTCCATAAGGACTGGCACTGCTTTTTAAAAACCATAGTCTTCTGACGCTTTGAAATGGACAATTACAACTTGTAGATGCCTTAGAAATCTGTGTGTGGACACCAGCATATTACCTGGGAAAGTCAGGATTGCTTCTCTTAGCCTAGATGTCTTTCCATAATAATACCTGAAGATATTCTTCAAATGAGGATGTAGAAAGAAGACAAAAAAATGCTTATCTGGGAATGAGTGAACCTACATTAATATTGTCTATTGTAGTATAACTACATACCATAAATTATAACTTACAAATAAAGTTGGGTTTTGATGTCAATTTTAAATTCTGCTTTGCGGAGTTACCCCAGACCTGGATGGTGGCAGAAATACTTGCTTCACAGTGTGGCCTCTCCCACGCACTTCCAGGTTTAGCACAGGCAGGGAACAACTGCACATCAGTTTGTAGCTCTTAGCAGGTATTCCCCAGCTGGTCCCCTCCCAAGAATCCCAAGAACCAACATACTTGGATGTTGGCTTCCGACCACAGCAGAGGTCTGCACAATTAATCCACACAAAGGAAGATCTCAATAGGCACCAGAGCCTGCTGGGGGAAATCACACTCAGGGTAAGCCCCCTGCATAGCAGCCTATAAGCTGTAGACATGGACAAACCCCACAGCCAATTAGCTTGAGGGCCAATCTTATCCCCCGATGCATCAATAACAACCAAGGCTCAACTATAACAGGAAGGCACATACAACCCACACAAGAGACATTTCTGGAGTACATGGAGCAGGTGACCAGGGCCCCACAGGGCAACTGCCACATAAGACCACCTGGCCAACACTGGAAGACATAGCAGATCTACTTAACGGATAGAAAACACACACACACACACACACACACACACACACACACACACACGCAGGCAGCCAAAATGGGGAAACAAAAAAATAAATCTCAAGTGAAAAAACAAGAGAAAACTCAACAAAAAGAATAAAATGAAGTGGAGGCAAGCCACCTACCTACCAGACAGAGTTCAAACCACTGGCTATAAGAATGCTCAAGGAACTTAGAACTTTAAAAAAGAGATAACAAGCATAAAAAGGGACATAGAAACCATAAAGAACAACCACTGAAGAACAACCAGTGAAGAACACAAGAACTGAAATGAAGACTACACTAGAAGGAATCACCAATAGATTAGATGAAGCAGAGGATCAAATCAGTGATTTAGAAAACAAGGTAGCAGAAAACATAATCAAAACAGAAAAAAAGAAAAAGAAAAAGAAAAAAGGGTAAAAGAATTAAAAAAAATGAGGATAGTTTAGAAGACCTTTGGAACAACATCAAGCACTAACAACATTCGCATCCTAGGGGTATCAGAAGGAGAATAGAAAAAGTAAAGGCTTGAGAAACTATTTGAAGATATAATGACTGGAAACTTTTCTAAACTGGTGAAGGAGATAGACATACAAGTTCAGAAAGTGCAGAGAGTTTCAAACAAGATAAATCCTAACAGGTTGACACCAAGACATATTATAATTAAAATGACAAAGGCTAAAGACAAAGAGATAGTTCTAAAAGTAACAAGAGAAAGATAGCTTTCTCTTATGAGAGCCCTCAGTAGATTTCAACTGATTTTTCAGCAGAAACTTTGCAGGCTGAAAGGAATTGGTACAAAACATTCAAAGTGATGAAAAGCAAGGACCTACAATCAAGTTAACTCTACCAAGTAAGGCTATTATTCAAAATCCAAGCACAGATAAAGAGCTTCCCAGACAAGAAAAAGCTAAAGGAGTTCATTACCACCAAACCAATATTATAAGAAATCATAGAAGGATTTTTTTAAGATGGAAAATAAAGGATCAAAATTATGAATAATGAAATGTTAATAGTTACATATCTACAACAATTACTTTCAATGTACCTGGATTAAATGTTCTAATCAAAAGACATAAGAGGGCTGAATGAATAAGAAAACCACACTTTACATATGCTGCCTACAAACTCACTTCAGATTAAAAGGCACACACATATAGAAAATAAAGGCATGAAAAGAATTATTTCATGAAAATAGAAACAAACAAAAAAAGCTGGGATAGCAATACTAGACAAAATAGACTTTAAAACAAAGGCTATAATAAGATATAAGAAAGGATCCAGTAATCCCACTTTTCGATATTTATCCAAAGAAACCCAAAACACTACTTGAAAGGGACATGTGCGTCCATATATTCATTGAAGCATTGTTTGCAATGGCCAAGATGTGGAGGCAGCTGGGGTGTCTGTCGAAGGAAGAATGGATAAAAAGGAGATGGTACATATATACAATGGAATATTGCTTGGCCATGGAAGGGAATGGGTTTTTGCCATGTGTGGTGGCATAGGCTCACCTGGAGGGTATTGTGCTGAAGGGAATATGTCAGACAGGAAGACAGATGCAATGTGATTTCGCTTATATGTGGAATGAAAATAACAAAATAAACTAAACAGAAACATACTCATACAGAAAACCTTTTGATAGTTCTTAGAGAAGAGGGGGTTTAGGAGTATGGGTGAAAAAAAAGGGAAGGAATTAATAAACACAGATTGGCTATTACAAAGTAGTTATGGGGGTGTAGGGTAAAGCATAAGGAATATAGTCAATAATGTAATTACTATGTATGGTGTCAGATGAGTACTAGATTTTTTGGGTGAAAGATGGGAGAGGGTTGGGGGCAGAGTCAAAAAGATGAAGAGATTAAAAAGTACAAATAGATAGTTTTAAAATAGTCATGGGGAAGTTGACCATAGAAAAAACAGTCAATGATATGATAATAACTATATATAGTCCCAGGTGGGTACTATAGACTGGCCAGGAGGATCACTTCTTAAATTACATAAATGTCTAACCACTATGCTATATAGCTGAAATTAATATAAAATAACATTGAATGTCACCTCTTATTGAAAAGTTTAAAAAGGGGGGAAGAGGTAAAAGAGAATAAGAGGTCCCTATTTCCAGGGATAAAACAAATAAGTCATTGGAATGTAATACACAGCATACGGAATATAGTCAATAATATTGTGATAGCATAGTGTGGTGTCAGATGGTTGCTGGACTTATCACAGTGATCACTTTTTTAGGACTATAAATGGTGAATAACTATGGTGTACACCTGAAATAAATATAATATTGTATGTTATATAAATATATATACACATATATATATAACATACAATATTATATTTATTAATATGTATATATATGTATGTGTATATATATATATATACACACACATACATATATATTTCTTTTTTTTTAAGATTTATTTTTATTGTTTTTTGACAGAGAGAGATTGACAGAGAGAGACAGAGAAAATGGGGAGGGCCCAGAGCAGTCTCCATAGTTGACAGCATTAGTTTTCCATATAGTTTCACTCCACAGGTGAGAACGGGGCTGCACAGGGCAGTAACTGGGCTGGGAGCCTCCCACATAGGCCCCAGCAAGAACTGAACTGGGGGCACACCCCAGTTCAGCATATGGGTCTGCATGGTCCAGGCCTGGGATTTGATTCTCAGGTTCCGGGGCTACAAAGTGAGTGCTTAACCTGCTGGGCCATCCCAGCTTCCCGTTAATTATATTTTTAATAAAAATCTTATAAAAAATAAAATAAAAAGAAAAGAACATAGGGCCCAACCTAAAGGAGCCCCTAATAGCCAAAGTTGGAAGTTTTGAGGAATAAATTAAATAATAAAGTATTAAATTTTAAACTTTGTAATAGTTCATAAGTCTATATTGATATAAATATGCACGAGTCTATACTGATATAAATAATCAAACAAATAATCTCAATTTTCTAACTATATACCGTTGGTATTCATGTATGTACATACAGATATGAGGGTGGTCTGGAAAAAAATCCAGCCATTGTCAATATAGCGTGAATAGTTACATGGCTGGATACTTTCTGGACAGCCCTCATATATTTATGTTTATAATACTGGGGTTAGCTACATATACATATAAATGTATGTACATATATACACATATACAGGCATTATATATATATATATATATATATATATACACACATATACATATTTGTATGTCATACACTAAAATATTTCTAAGTGCTAGGATTATGAGTAATTTATTTTTCTCTTTATTTTTTCTGCATTATTTGAATTTTCTATAGTGAACATGTGTTGCTTATGTAATTATAATTAAAATTATAAATTTTTCTTAAAAAAAAAAACTAGGCAAGAAACCTAGGTGTTATTTTTTGTTCTTTTCTTTCTTTCATGTGTCATATCTAATCCATCTGCAAGTCTTGTCAGTTTCTTCTTCAAAATACATTCATTTCTACCATCTACATCTTAATCTATGACTACTTAATCGTTTCGTCATCTTGTCTGGTCCTCCTGGTTCTACTTGTGTCACCTATCTCCCTTCTCCATGTGACACCACACTTGTCTTTTAATACAGGGAATCAGGTATGTAAGCCATTTCAGGTGAGGCTTAGTCTACTGCTTTCACAGGTCATGTGTTTTCATTCCATTGATAATATATTTTCAAAGATTTAAAATTTTTTTTATTGGAAATGGCCCAGCAGGTAATGCTATCGCTTTGTAGCCCCGGCCACCAAGGATCAAATCCTGGCCCCAGCCTGTGTGGACCCATATGCTGAACTGGGGTGTGCTTCCCATGCGGGAGACCCCCAGTTCGGTTCTTGCCCCCAAGCCCCCTGTTCCAGCCCCCAGCTTGAAGAGGTGTGCCTTCCATGTGGGAGGCCCCCAGCCCAGTTTCCAAGTTGCATGGCCCTCGCCCACCTGTGTGGAATGAAACCATGTCTAAAACTGATGACCTACAACTATGGAGACTGCTCTGGGCCCTCCCCCTTCTCTTTGTCTCTCTCTGTCTCTCTGTCTCTGTCAAAAACAATAAAATAAATTCTTTAAAAAAATGTTGTTAACATTTAAAAAATCTGTATGGCATGACAATAACTACTTAAAGGAAAGACGAGATGTCTTTCCACTTTTAAGTGTACGATAATGTGATACCTGCTC
>PVKE010044231.1:0-13085 GCA_004027555.1 Craseonycteris thonglongyai | reverse complement strand
GAAAATTCCTAGGGGCAAATCCTACTTCGCGGTTTTTCAGCTTTCGCGGAAAGTTCTGGTCCCCATTCACCGCGAAAAACGAGGGATCACTGTATACTTTTTTTTTTTATTTATTGTTTTTGACAGAGAGAGAGAGAGAGAGATACAGAGACAGAGAGAGAACAGAGACAGAGAGAGAACTGAACTGGGGGCACACCTCAGTTCAGCAAATGGGTCCGCATGGGCCGGGGCCGGGATTTGATCCTCAGTCCCCAGGACTTCAAACTTAGTGCTTAACCCACTGAGCCATCCCGGCTTCCCCTTAATATACTTCTACTACGTTCTATGAAAGGAAATACCATAAATTGTCAATTGAGATAATTTGCCTGAAACTCTGGGCCAGAGTATGTTTCTATTGCAGAGTTTTTAGTCTTGGCCCTACAGACATTGTGGGCTGAATAATTATTTGTCATGGGGTGCTGAGTCTTATGAAATGTAGGATGTTTGGTAGCATTCCTTGTCCAATCTGAAGTCAGTGGGCCACATGTGGCAGGGGGCAGCTTTGAAGGTGGCCCAACACAAATTCTTAAACTTTCTTAAAAAGTTATGAGATTTATTTTTGCAATTTTTTTTTTAGCTTATCAGCTACTGTTATTATTAGTGTATTTTATGTGTGGCCTAAGACAATTTTTCTTCTTCCAATGTGGCCCAAGGAAGCTAAAAGGTTAGACACCGCTGCTGGAGACCATTGCCAAATGGCCCTGGGTGGTGGGAGAAATTGGCTCCCCTACTGAGAGAGTGGCACTGATCAAATGTCATGAATAGTTTATTTGGTATGCAGGTAATAGTTCAAATTTCAAAAATTGACATTCCTACTACAGTTGATATTGTTTCCAAACCTTGTGTTCACTATTGAAAGACCAGGTTTTTGACTTTCAAAACTGGGGCCAGAGCCAAGAAACGGAGAACATATCCATGTATGATTGTCCTTTCAAACCCTGCTGTTATGACTGGCTGATATTTGTGGATAACATCTCCATGTCATCGTTCTTTTAATTGCAGCAGCAGCCAGTAGGATTTTGACATACTTTGTCCCTTCTAGAAATCTATTAAGAAAAATGGGGAGAAATTAGGACAAAGATTTACACACTGAGAATTTGTTGCTGCATGGTTATATTAATCTATTTTTACCACTCTGACTCAAATAACAAAAATCCAGTTAAACTTACAAAAAACAAAACATTTTTGTATATTCAACAAAATTGTGGGAAGGACATTGGGGAGCTGGATTTATGCATGACTGTATCTAGAAACCCAAACAAAGTCGATTCCCTACATCTAATTTTGTAACTTCTCCTTGCTTCTTCTATGTTGAGTTCTCTCAAACTGTAGCTGAGCATTCCCTTATGGCATGCATGAATAATAGCACGGCGCACACACACACACACACACACACACACACACACAGGCATACATAATTATTTGGAGGAACAAACTGGATATGCATATTTTTGTAGCCTGCTTTTGTTACTTAGTGTTTTGTTTTATTTTAAAAGATTTAAAGATTTATTTTTATTGTTTTTTTGACAGAGACAGAGACAGAGAAGGGGGAGGGCCCAGAAAAGTCTTCATAGTAGCACATCATTCGTTTTTCCACATAGTTTCATTCCACAGGTGGGAGTGGGGCTGCACAGGGCAGGAACTGAGCCGGTGTCTTCACCCTGGTGAGAACTGAACTGGGGGTACTCCCCAGTTCAGCATATGGGTCCACACAAACCTGGGCCGGGATTCGATCCTCGGTCCCCGGGACTGCAAAGTGAACGCTTAACCCACTGAACCATCCCGGGTTCCCCTACTTAGTGTTTTTTAATGAAGATTTTCCTGTATATTTTATTTGAAAATGATGTTCAAAGGTTGCCCAGTGTTTTTGTTCCATATACCTGTATACAACAGTGTCCCATATGGTGTTTTCAACATTTAAGATGATTTCAATTTTTTACAAAATACAGGTTGAAATAAAAATAATCAGAAATACGTTGTGTGCTAGAACAAATTTCTAGTTACAGAATTAATGAGTGAAAGTATATGTACATTTTTGAAGATCTTAAAAATAATTGCCAAAAGTGACTTTGAGACAGTTGTTCTAATTTAAACTTTCACCAGAATTGTATAAGAATGATTTCATTACTATCAATCTGCTAATGTTGTGTTATAATTTTCAAATATTTTTGCCAATTGGACAGATTTTTAATTTGTTTGACTAATCTTCATGTGTTTATTATTTATTTGCATATTATTTTGAGCATTGCCTAAGCCTTAGTTTGTCAATTTATATTGGCACAGTTTTCCTTATTGATTTAAATGAAATATTTATTTTTAACTCAACCAAGCATTTATCATATATGCTTCAAATATTTTTTTAGTATGTTCTCTGGCTTATAATTTTGTGATGTTAATGATATATTACTTTGGTTTTAGAGTAGTCAAATTATCACTTTTTTCTTCACCACTTACTGCAGTCACCAATACCCTTTGTCATATTTAGACATCTCTATTGTATCTGCATAAATTTGATTTCAAAAATGCTCCACTAGCTTTCTAGCTCTCTCCCTCTCATATTCCATCTTTGTTAACTTTCTTTCCCTCTAGGACTTTCTATCCAACAACCCACATTATCTTTCACTCTCCTTCAAGTCTTGATTTTCTTCCTTACCCAGAAAATAAAAATTCCATCAAGACAATAAACACCTAGAATACACCCTAAATTCCTTTAACCCTCTTATTTACTTTTGCATATTCAACAAATATCCAATACGGATTGGATTCAACTCAACTATTTGCTACATGATTCAATGTGACAGGAGAAAAATACAGCAGTGTTAACTTAGTTTCTGTAACCACCAACCTCAACTGTGCATTTTTGCTTCAGTAACATGACAGTTTCTCAAACTGTTAACCCACTTCTCCTCTTCAAACTACCAGCTGATGATCCCACTTCCTATTGTACTAAGAAAATGGAAGTAATCAGCAGAGGTTCCACATTCCCTAACTACCACACCTGTCAACTTGCATGCATATGCAAGGAACACTTTGCCAAACATCTGTTCCTTATGAATATCCTGTTCCCATGAAAGGCCAGTGTTACATTTATTCACTCAATCACAGTCCCTCTTCTCTGATCATTACTTAATTCCAGAAACAGCTCCCTCACTGTATTGCATTGTAATTGTATCTAAGTGGTCATTGTCAAGGGACCAGATCAGACCTGTGCAACTGCGATAGAAACCAACATGAATTCAGAGGGTACTATGTGCCACAGGCTTACTTCTTCATCATATTGAAATTGCCCTCAGTCATTCTACAAATTCAGACAAAATATTAGAGAGAAGCCAGGGATGGGAGAGAATATTTGAAAGACTGCCTCTCTCATTCCCCTAAAGTGTCTGAGTCATCCACTAAAACTATGCAGAAACCAGAAGATACCATTATACCTCTCTTTAAAAACTCAAGTCATTGGGGAAGCCAGGCTGGCTCAGTGGGTTAAGTGCTCACTTTGCAGCGCGGGGGACCAAGAATCGAGTCCCGGCCCAGTCCCGGCCGGGTCCGGGCCCAGGCGGACCCATATGCTGAACTGGGGAGTTCCCCCAGTTCAGCTCTCTCTCTCCCTTTCTCTGTGTCAAAACCAATAAAAAAAAAACTTGAGTCACATTTTCTCTATTCTTTTCTAGTTAGCTTGGTGGAGACTTTTCTTTCTTCTTCTTCTCCTTTTTATTTTTGGTTAGTACTCTTGGGCAGTATAATTAATTTTCAACACACAAAATGAATTTCTAGTTAAAAACGTCATTGAATGCCAATGTTTTTATTCTGTCTGAATGGTTTAATATATACTGGTAAATAAAATTATGTAGGTTCCAACTTTCAGTGAGGTAAAGAAATCCCACCAGTACTTTCAATTAATTAGTGAAGAAATATTTCTGAAGAAATACTTGAATTCTCGAGTAGAAATTTTATTTCTACAATAGTAAATTTGAGGATATTTATTGCCACACTTAGAACAGAATTCGTTATATGTATTATTTAATAACGTTAATGCTCTTTTAGAAGTACGTATGTTCTGCCAATCATGGCTAACGTAGGAAATAGTCATTCGTAACAATAATATGAAAGATAAGAAGAGATACAACAAAAGCGATGAGATTAGCATATAATATACTTGAATATAATATTTTTAAAATGTAGACATTTGAGCACATTTTTTTTTGTGAAATTATAAATTCATCAATGCCCATTCTTTCTACAGCATTTCTGACTAACTCCCAAAAGGTTTGTTTTTGTTGTTATTTATTAATAACCACATCAACAGTTATGAAATTCTTCAACTTCTCAACAGGCCAGTACATTCTCATTAAGTCTGTTTAGGACTTTAGCAACTTGAACTTAAAAATTTTAAATATGATCCTAGTCACTGTTACACATCATGAAAATAATCTAGCCTGTGTTTTATTTTCATGGATCTGTTATACTGCTTTTTTTTTTTAATTTTATTTCCTCTCCACATCAGTCCACTGAAGTTTATAAGATATTATTATGTTTTTAATTAGGAATTAGAAACAGAAAAAGGAAATTTTGCTTAAGGTGAATTAGAGTAACCAATCATCTGCCTTTGTTCCTTCTAGAGTATATTTGGGAGGGGTGGAGGCTGAGAGGGGGCCATTTTATTCTTCTCTTGAGTTGTATAGTAAGAAGCCACTCTTCAATCTCAGAGGCCCATCCATGCTGCTTTTAGCTGCATCATGTAAAGCTTTTCACTTTCTTACCTGTCACTGCCTTAAGTGTTTAGACCCAGTTCCCTAAAAGAACACTACTCACTCCAAAGTTGTTGTGGCGTACCATGCCTTCAATTTGTTACTTTGTCCTTCATATCACTACCACTCAGTCTATGATTTTATCAGACTTATCTCAAAATTTGGTGGTAATTATAGAAAATCAAAACATAGGAGAAAATATGGGAGAATTTAACTTTATTGTTAAGTTACATTTTCCCATGAACCATTGAGTTGACTTTTGGGGGCACCAATTTTTTAAAGTCAGCTTTCTCTGCTACCAACACCCTGACTACTCCTTCCCAATGCTTTTCTTCTAACCTCTATTGTGCAAATATCTACTACATTTTAGGACACCCCACCTTCTATTCACAGGGTTGATCTGCCCCAGGATTTATCATCACACCACCAAACTGATCAACATAGAGAGTCATGATTCCAAAGTTCTATGTGCTTGGACAATAAAACCCCAATTCATCCTTGAAGGGTGATGGTCATGCAGGCCTTCATTCTTCTAAGGAGACCTGGGCATAATTCTGACTGACTCCACTGACATTCTTTTCTCCAGTGCGATTTTTAGATACTGCTTATTCTCCCCATGGTTTAGAAAATAATTGTAGACCTTCTTCACACTCCCCTCTTCTAAAGATAAGTGTTTTCAATACAGTAAAACATAGTAAAGAGATAAAATGATCTTTTAAACTACTACATAATTTTTAATGTATCTTCCTCATAGTGGTTTATTTGCCTTGAGAAATGGGTGATGGTGAATAATTATAATAAAAACTTTTAAGCCTTTGAAAATCTACTAAGTTTTTAAAAGGAACATTTATTAAGTGCTAATTATCTATAGACACTGTGTTCTAAAGGTGAAAACTTTGGTTGGATGTTAATCTTCTGTATGCCCATAGCCTCCTGTACTTCTCAATACAACACTGAGAATGCCATTGTGATTGCCTGTTTACTTATAATACATGAATCTTCCATAAGATTATATGTATTGTAAGGGTAGAGATTTATAAATTTTTTTTCTCCATTATCACCAGCATCAACACAGTGTATGTTACACAGTGTATGTTATATGTGGAACATTAGCATATTCAGAGTAGTTGTTTAATATGTATTTTTAAGTGAATGAGCTGTGGATCTCATAACAAGAGCATTGACATTACAGAAGGAAAAACAGACATCTCTGTAACTGCCTAAAAATTCTGTGTTGGGATATTGTATTGAAAGGTTATTTAATTTAATTTAATTTTTTATTTGCCATGGGAACAGAAACGCATGAGAGGTACATTTTCATCCTTGAAAGAGCCCCAAAGTGAGTACATAAACCTGTGTTCTGAGTTCTAGGCTCCTTGTTAGTGTGGTGGGGAATAAGAACTTCTTTGTGTTTCTCATAACTTCTTGATATTAGTTCCTAAACAGGTTGTATATTGGAGTTTGAAGCCCATTAAGAAACTCATTTGAGGCACTAATTAATTGGAAGTTACTTAGTTCAGGAGGGTAAGACCTGGGTTCTTCCCTTTCATAGTTTAGGGGGATTGCTGTGCACTGAGTCTAAGGAGTCTAGACATTCAGCTATCATTAGGAAGCTTGAGATTTCTTAGTGTGGAAGGAGAAGAGCTGTTTGAATGGTCCTGAAGGCCTAGGCATTCTCAGTGAAGATGAGATGACCCTTTCCTGCCCAGTCTGAGTCCCTACAAGCCCTTTATAATCTCAGCAGTTCTCTGGTAATGTTTATACTGGAGTCTCTTGGCAATTGAGGGCTTGGAACCAAATTTCATATGCTGCAAAATGTCCTGGAGTAACATAACCTCATTAGTTATAAATGAAGTGATTTGGAAGAGGGCAGAAAATAATTAATTTTTTCTAAGACTTTAGTGGTAGAGAGAGGGATATAAAATTTAGATGGAATCTTTAAGCCTTGATTACACGTAGAAGGGGGAAAAGATCAACTAAGGAATAATGAAGAGCATGAGCAAGTGTGTGCAGTTAAGAAAATGTATATTGAAAGAAAAAGGGCAGTTATTTAGTTTGGTGTGACTAAAATAGTGCTTACCCATATTTGCTGCACATAAGATTAATCTGGAATATTTTCATATTTAATACTGGGATAATCAGAATCATTAGGTCTGAAATGGAGCTCTATTTGGCTTTTTAAGAAGATCTACAGTTTTGTCTAATACACTCAAAAGGTGCAAAACGTAAGAATAGAGGGGTAAATTAACTGAAAAGAACAGAGACTTTTGCCAAAATCTTGAAGGAACTGAATTTTGAAGAATATTGAACAACTTGCTCAAAAGTTTGCACTTTGAATGAAAGGAATTCCATCTTTCTCTGTGTATTTATATTTTATTGTATGGGTATGTGCCATTTCTGTATTTTGTGTTATTACTATTGTTTATCATTATTAACAGTGCTCCCATTGCTCTCGTTTCTTCTTTTCTTCATTTATTTAACAAGCACCTATTGAGCACCTATTCTGTGTTAGATACAGGTTTATGGATATGGATATAAATAAATTAATCTCTGATTTCAAGTTCTTAATAAGGTTCTCCTAATACTTTACTAAGCTCTTAGAAATTTTACCATTGGTTGACAATGTGGATTTTATATGAATCAGTTACTGTGTAGAGAACTTAACCTCTTTCCAAGAAAAAGGAATATAATTTCCCACAAAGACATTGAGCATTTTTATCTCTGAAAGTCAAATTGTGTCATTCACAGATATTTAAAGGAAGAAAATACTGATGTAATTAATTATTATAATAAGGAAGTTTTAAAGGAACCTTCTGAAACCCTTACTACCTTAGTTGGCCCTTCTAATTTAAATATTGATTTTATATGATTAATATATTTAAAAAATTTTACTGTTAATAGACTTTCAAAGAGTGGTGGTTGAATTAGATTTTGACAGTGACTTGTTTTGCGTAACCTGATATATGCAATATGTGTGTGGACGTATGTGTATGTGTGTATATATATATATATATATATATATTTTCAGATAGAATTACAGTTACAAATGGTTTTGGTTTCAAATTCAGACCTCAAAAAATTACTTAATTCTACACTCTGACACTTTCCACTGTTATAGGTTAATCTTCTGTAAGCTCATTTTGAAAAGGTGTGTTATGGTTACTCTAAAACTCCTTAAAGTAGAAATATTTCAAAAGTATAAAATGTTAATCACAAGAGAACTAAAAGAACACATTTCTTCCTTCATAAAAATTTTGGTCAGTCATGAAAAAGCCAAAAATATATATGCCATAAAATGCTGAAATAATGTATGGAAAAATCTGTGAAACTAAAACAACCACACAATCTAAGTTAAATGCTCATGTTTATTTACATAATGAGAGTGACCCTCCATGTATAGAAGATACCTCTTTTATTTTGCTGTGGTTTTCTTGTCTAAAGGAACACTGGTGAGGCCTATATTCTACTTAATTAAAACCACTAGAAGGCCTTCCAGATGTTAAAGGGGCCTGAGCTGAACTGTGTGTTGACATCAGATGAATGGGCAAGGCCACCTGCTAGCCCCACTCTTGGCTCTGTGGATGATTTGCATTCCTGTGGCCTGTTGCTCTGCATGACCACTCTCAGCACTTCACAGTCCTATGGCCTGTTTAATATCATGGATGCCTTCCAGTCATGAAGTCTCTCTCCTATATTAACATCAGCACACAATAGCGAGGGACTGGTTCTATGATTTCTCTGCTTTGAGTATAATGTTTTTACTTAATTTAGGCCACATAAAAGAAAAGGAAATGCCTTTCTACAGGCTGGATTAAGATTAAATAAATTTCTTCTTAAGAGCCTAAAATCTTTAACAGATTGTTTGTTCTTTCATGAAGATAATGTTCTGCATTTTAATCAGAAAATAGTGTGACCAAAAATATAAATCATGGCATTATTAATTTCCACAGGATGTTTCTGTTTTGTTTCTTTAATTTTTTTTGTCAACAGAGTAAGTCACTCAAATATATATTAAGATTAGATTGCAAAGGCCATGATGGTATTACTCTATAAACCCAAGACATTTTGTTTCAGAGGGGAGAAATCATAGGTAGCAACAGAACTGAGAGGAAAGAGAAGGATATTATCAAATGAATTTGTCAAACAGTTGATTTTAAATTAGTTTAGAAATAGTAAAACTAAAGAGTGTGTACGTAGTTAGATCTGGTACATTGTTCATGAAAAATTGAAATACCAACTTATACCTAGCACTAGCAGAGTGCATAGGACTCTGCTAAGACCTTATGCATAGGATGCATCTTTGTTGTTTTTCCTAAATAGTTAAGTCTTCATATTACAATGGAAACTTTATTTTTAATTCTGTACTTATATTTTAAAAGAAAATGTTTGATTAATGAAATACCTATAATGTATATATATACACATATGTATGTATGTGTGTATATGTATATGCATGCATAGCTGAAATTTTCACTTTCAGCCAAGATGGAATAACAGAGATTGGATTTATGCTCCAAATTAAAATAGCTAAAAACGGACAAAACATATAGGACAATATTCTTCAATAGTGTGAACATCAGTCAAAGAAGGCGAGTGATCCCTGAAATATAGCACACAATAAAGTGAGTCATATGATTGCTTCAGTATATTGCATTGAAAGAATTTTCAAATCACAGTGCAGTGAGTAGAAACCAAGCAATTTATATCTAGCTAAAATATCTTTAAAAGACTAATGTGAAATGAAGACTTTTTTGGAATCCAAAACTGAAGGAATCTATTACCAGTAGGTTCATATTGAAAGAAATGTTAAAAGAAAATTTTCAGACAGAAGAAAATGACTACATGTAAAAATATGTATCTTAACAAAGAAATGAAAATTATCAGATCTTGTAACTACACTAGTGAGTTTACAAGATTTTAAAGTTAAATGTCTTTAAAAATAATTGACTTTATACAGAAATAGTGGTAATATAACATGGAATTACAACATTTGAATAACTAAAATGTATTAAACAATACAGTCTAGGAGGAAGGAAATAATATATACAATTTAAGGTGTTCATACTATATGAGGAGTATAATATCACTTAACTATTGATTGTGATAAGTACCATAAACCTTAAAACAACCACTGAAATAATATAGTAAGAGCTATAATAAGTCAAAAAAGAAGGTACATTGGAATTATAAAAACCTGTCAACTAACCCAAAAGAGGTCAGAAAAAAAGAGCAAAGAGAACAAAGAGAAGGAAGAAAAAGAGAAAACAGATAGCTAAATGATTGACTCAAACCTAACTATCAGTAACCACATTAACCCTAATTAAAAGACAGACTTCATTATTCTGGGAAAAAAGCAAGACCCAAGAACAAACTTCTCTAAGAAACAACCTAAAAGCATAAAGAGACAAATGAGTAAAAAGTAAAAAGTTAGGAAAATATACTGCATTAATACTAATAAAACTAATGCTGAAGTGGCCATATTAATATTAAACAAAATAGATTTAAAAATAGAGAGTATTACTGAGATAAAGGAGTCATTTTATAAGTAGCCAATTCTGGAGTTTATGCTCCTAATAATGTCTTCAAGATATATAAAGCAACGACTAATAGAAAGACAACAAGTAAAAGACAAAAGCACAATCATTGTTGGATATCTTAATATCTTTTCTCAATAACGGATAAAACAAGTAGAACATCAGCAAGTATATAGAAAACTTTAATAATAGCATTAACCAACTTGACTTAGTTGACATTTCTAGAACAATTTGCCTAATAACAGAATATACATTATATTCTATGAACATAAAATACTTACCAAGATGGACAACACCTAGAACATAAAATAGTTCTTCATAAATACAGAAGTATTAAGGTGACACAAAGTACATTCTCTTAGTATGGTGGAATTAAATATAGATAAATTTGAATAAATTAAATTAGACATCTTGAAATTTCCTAAATATGAGGAAATTAGCACACTTTCTAATAACTGATGTGTTAACAAAAAAGATGTGTAAAGGAAAATTAGGTGTGATTTTTAACTAAAAAAATAAAATCACAAAATGTCAACTTTTGTGGAATGTTGCCACAAAATGGAAATCAATACAAACAGGAAAATTTACAGCACTAAAGTTTTCAAGTTAATGACCTCAGTTTATACCTTAAACACAAACTAACAAAAAGTAAGAAAGGAAATAATAAAGACCACAGCCAGCATCAATGCAATAGAAAACAAAAAGAATAGAGGAAATCAGTTTTTGAGAACATCATTAAAATTGGTAAATTTCTATCCAGATTAATTAGGGAAAAGGGAGGTGGAGGGAGAGGGAGAAAGATATACATGGAAAGAGCGGTGTGGGAGAGAAAGGAAGAGAACATACATTATCAACATCTGGAATCAAAAGGTAGCACAACTGGAAATTCTACAGATAAGTATAATAAGGGAATATTATGAACAATATGTCAATGGACTTGTCAAATTAGATAAGATAGACAGTTTTTGAATAGTGTGAACTATCCATGTTCAGTCAAGAACAAAATCAGATAAATTATACTGTCTACTAAAAAATTAATTTTCACAGGGATACCTTAAGCCAAGGTGTCTTCAGAGGTGGATTCTACCAGACATTTAAAAACAAACTCATAACAATTCTACACAGACTTTTCAAGGCCCTTAATTTATTCAGTAAGGCCAACATTATCCTAATATCAAAACAAAACAAAAATATTAGGAAAAAGCAAAAGTGCAGTGGGGTAGATCACTGTTCCTCATGAAATAGAATTACAAATTCTGAACAAAATTATAGCAAAGTAGAAACAGTACTATATATAAAGGATGTGTTAAAACCAATGGGGTTTTATCCCAAGAATGAAAAGTATGCTTATCATTGCAAATTTATTATAATTTATTATATTAGCAATCTAATAGAAAAACCAAATGTCATCTCAATGGATTCATCAAAAGTATTTGATAAAATAATACAAAATACAAAATCTCTTACCAAATTGAAAAAGAAGGAAACATCCTCAATTATAAAGGACACCTACTAAAAACCATATAGCTAACCACATACTTAACAGTGTCAAGTGTTTTTACACTAAGATAAAGAGCAAGACATGGCCATTGGCTCTTACCACTTCTATTCAATATTGTACTAAAGGTTTTATACAATGCAATAAGGAAATAAAGAGAAAAAAAAGAGGCATCCAGATTTAAATAAAATAAGTAAAATTCTATTTATTTAACATGCTCATCTACATAGACTATCCAATAAAGTAAAAACTATTGAGTTTGTCAACATTGCATAATACCAGATCAGTATAAAAAAATTCAAGAACCTTTGATACACAACTAATGAAAAATGAGATATCAACATAAAAATACATTAATAACATGAAATACTTAGGGAATAAATCTGATAAAAGATACACAATATGTAATCTGAAAGCTACAAAGCGTTATGGACAGAGATATAAAAATATAACTGGAAAGCTATACCTTATTCATGGCTTGGAAAATTCAATATTGTTAAATACCAATTTTTCCCAAATTAATATACAGATTCAGTACAATCTCTATCAAAATCTTTTCAATATTTTTATTAGAAATTGGCATGCTGACCTCAAAATTTATATGGAAATATAAGGGTGTAAAATAACAAAAAAAACACTTTGAAAAAGAATAGAATTCTAGGATTCACATTTTCTGATTTTAAGACTTATAAATCTATGGTAACCAAGACATGTGGTATTGTTATTAAGATAGACAGTGAATCAATGAACCAAAATAGACTACAGTAATATATCTATACATATATGCGGTTTGTCCGGAAAGTGTCCAGCCATGTAACCGTTCTCATTATATTGACAATGGCTGGATTTTTTCCGAACAGCCCTCATACAGACAAGAGATTTTTAGCACTACACAGAAAATTATGTGAAGAACTGTCTCTTCAACAAATGAACAATCGTGTGTGTGTATATATATAGATATATATACATATACAGTGTTCCCTCGCCACTTTGCGCTTCATGTTTTGCGGCTTCAGTGCTTCGCGGGTTTTCCCAAAATATTCATCAAAAAATAAAAATGAAAAAATACCACCATGTCGGCAGCCACATGGCGGAAAGGAGCGTTGACGGGGTTTTAGTGTTGTGTTGGCGATAACTTGTTTTGTTTAAGCGATAACTTTTGTTATTAATTAAGCCCTTATAATGCCGCCTAAGCGCTGTGCCCCTGCGAAAGCTTCCTCCGGGGCGCCCAGAACCCCGTTGACGGGGTTATGTCCTTGTACAGGGGAA
>PVKE010044230.1:0-13086 GCA_004027555.1 Craseonycteris thonglongyai | reverse complement strand
ATATGGGGAAGCCGGGATGACTCAGTGGGTTAAGCGCTCACTTTGCAGCCCTGAGGACCGAAGATCGTATCCTGGCCCCGGCCCGTGCAGACCCATATGCTGAACTGGGGAGTGCCCCCAGTTCAGTTCTTTCTCTATTTCTGTATCTCTCTCTCTGTCAAAAACAATAAAAAAATAAAAAAATAAAAAATAAAAAGAGACCTAGAAGAGCAAGAAGTTGACTCTGAATTTGAAATGTGCAGAAGGAGCCCACAAGACTGGGCCTGAGCTTATGGTGTTTGTCATTCTTTAAGTGTGTGTACTCTACCAAGAAATACAGCAAGGGGTGAGGTACTTTTTGTCATTCAGGCAGCTATAAATTACCTTGAATAAAAAGAAAAAAATACATATATGAAACTGAAAGTAACAAAGAAACAAAAACTCATGGACACAGTCAATATTTTAGGGGTTACCTAAGGGTAAGCGGGGAGGTGTGTGGGAGAGCTGGGAGGTGGGAGAGTAGGGACAGGGCATCAAATACATGGTGATGGAAGGAGAACTGACTCTAGGTGGTGAGCACACAACGCAATACATAGATGATGTCATATAGAATTGTATGCCTGGAACCTATGTAATTTTTAAGAACCAATGTCATCCCAATACATTTAATAATTAATTTAAGAAAAAAAAGAGTAAGATACTGATAGGACTGATACTCAGGCTGGTGGGCAATCTGCCCTGTTTAAATTCTGGAGTTCCTGCCACAGTTAGAGTATTTCCTATGACAGTAGTCAGTGTTAGAGTGTTCAAGACACTGAGATCATAGAAGGCTGAGATTAATGCACTGTCTTATACCTACTATGATTTGTCAGTCTTCTGTGGAGCAGTAATATAAACTAGTTTAATACTTCCCCTAAGATATTAAAGGACATAATAAGTAGCAGCTTAAAAATTTAGTTTACCTGAGGGCTATGTGACAACCTCTATTATACTCACTCTGTAGTGATCTTAGGTGACTCTTATATTTGTTTTTGCAACAGAGACCTGTTCTAAGAAGGTTTTATTGCCATGTCTAGCTCTCTCATCTTCAGTATCCCGTTTCTATCACACATGCACACACCTGAGTTCATGCTCACACACACCCCTCCATCTGAATTTCAGCAGCAAAGCATCGAACATATCATGTTACAGGCTCTGTTATTTCTGTTCATTTTCTTTTGCACCCTCACTGCCATATCCTATTCCTTAAACGATGAGCTCCTCTGTGGAGGCAAATAATCTATATTTTATTTATGTATTTGTTCTTTTATTTATTTACTTTTTATTTTTTAAGATTTATTTTTATTGTCTTTGACAGAGAAAGACAGAGACAGACAGAGAGACAGAGAGAAGGGGGGCAGCCCAGAGCAGTCTCCATGGTTGTACATCATCAGCTTTTGACATAGTTTGATTCCACAGGTTGGCAGAGGTTGCTCCGTGTGGGAACCAGCCGGGGCCTCCCACATGGGAAGCTCACCTAGGCAGGAACTGAACTGGGGGCACACCCCAGTTCAGCATATGGGTCCACATGGGCTGGGGCCTGGACCAAGACTAGATCTTCAAACCCCAGGGCTGCAATGTGAGCGCTCAACCCACTGCGCTATCCCAACTTTCCCTTTCATTTATGTATTTTTTTGTTTGAAAGAGAGAGAGAGAGAAAGGGAGAAAGAGGTCCCAGAGCAGTCTCCATAGTTGTACATCATTAGTTGTGACATGGTTTCATTCCACATGTGGGGCCACATGGATGAAAACAGAACTGGGGCCTCCTGAAGGGGAGGTGAGAAGCTTTGCCAACAAGCCATTCCAGCAGTTACCAATCATACCACAATTCAGCCTATAAAGTTTGCACAGGCTGGGGCAGGGAATCAAACCCCAGATCTTGTGATTAAAAGACAAGAACTCAACCACTGAGCCATCTCAGCATCACCAAAGTCTATATTTTAGATCCACTCATTACTAAGATTGTATCTATTCTTTGCCACTCGCTAGCTGTGTCAACCTGAAATGCATGTGAATGAAAGAGAACGGGTTATCAGGGCATAGCAGTGGTTCTGAGCTTGACACAATAAAAACACCCTCTGAGTAGACTAGTTAACTAGATTTTGATTCTACTTTCCTATGTCCTTCCCACTGTCTTTTCACAGAGTGCACATCCCAATCCTTTCTGTTCATGCCATTATAATGCCTTGTCTGACTCAAGAGATATGTGCAATTAGAAAAAGCTACAAGCTGTGTAGCCCTAGAAAGATGACACTAATTCAGAATAGAACCAAACAAACCAATCCAATCAATGTGTGAGGTAGCATGGATTGCAAATTTCCTTGAACAGACAAAGAAATAAGATACTGACAGGACTGACAATCCGAACGGTGGGCAATCTGCCCTATTTAAATTCTGGAGTTCCTGCTACAGTAATTATTAAATGCCTGCAAATAAAATTTAATAAAGGTCCTAGACAGTTTCTCTAATTCTCATGTAATCTTCATTAGTTGAGAATATATCCTTAAAATCATTTAGATAATATCACTCTTGTAAGCAAATAAGAATCTTTTAACCTTGAGAAAACTGAAAAAATATATAGATACGCTTAAGAGAACAGTAGTTTTAAAATTTTGTATTAAATATGAGCTTGATATCTTAAGAGTCTATAATCTTTAAAGTAATTGTGGGGATGCTGGGATAGGTCAGCAGGTTGAGCATTTGCTTTGCAATTGCAAGCGAGGTCTGGGGTTCACTTCCAGGACCCAGCCTATGCAAACCCACATACTCAACAGTGGAGCAACTGGTAACCACCAGGATGGTTTGGCAGCGAAGGTTCTTGTTTCCTGTGTGGGAGGCTCCCAGTTCAGTTATTGCCCAGCACAGCCCCACATCCACCTGTTCCAAATGAAATCACACCACAGCTAATAATGTACAACTATGGAAACTGCTGTGGGCCCTCCCCCTTCTCTCTCTCTCTCTCACCTTCTTTCAAACAATAAAATAAATCTTAAAAAAAAAAAAAAAAAAAAAAGATTTTGCCTTTGAGAGGAACATATCAGCTTTACGAGTCCACTGTGAAATGTGTAACTGAATAATTGATATAGAAGTGTAACTTGAGATACAAATTTTACTATGCATACATACATACAGTATGGAACTGTTTAATACAAATGTAAATTTTCTATTTTTGTCAGTTCAATTTACAGATGTAAAGGGTGATTTAGATGTTCAAGAATATTTTTTGGGGAAAGCTGGGATGGCTCAGCAGGTAAAGCACTCGCTTTGAAGCCCTGAGGACCGAGGATCGAATCCCGGCTCTGGCCCATGCGGACCCACATGCTGAACTGGGGAGTGACCCCAGTTCAGTTCTCGCTGGGACCTATGTGGGAGGCTCCCGGCCCAGTTCCTGCCCTGCGCAGCCCTGTGCCCGCCTGTGGAGTGAAACTATATGGAAAACTAATGTCAACTATGGAGACTGCTCTGGGCCCTCCCCCTTCTCTCTGTCTCTCTCTGTCTCTGTTTCTCACTGTCAAAAATCAATAAAATAAATCTTTAAAAAAAAAAAAGAATATTTTTTGCACGTCTGTTATTTGAAGTTCTTAGTAAAGATATTTACTATACTAAATTTGTAAATTGAGTTTAAAGTATTCAAAAGAGTTTAGAATTTAAAGTTTTAAATAGGAGAGAATATTAAAATCTGTTTAAAACCAAGAGTTATATTTTGTTAAATTTTAAGTACAATAACAGATTTATATGGAAATTAAAAATAAGAAGAAAACTTATATTAAAAATATTTAAAAACTTGTGTTGAATTGTTTTAATGTTAAACATTAATATCAAAAATTAAATACGGTAACGTCTGGATAATCTCTTCTATTAATGTCTTTGTAGAGAACCCCAAATCTTGCCTTACCAGTTAATCTTAGTTTTTTCATCCTTCTTTTGGTGAACCTTCCAGGAATGGTTTGAGGAATTTCACCTAGTTGACAGTTCTTCCCATGTTCTTCCTTTTAATTTCTGCAAATCTTCGATGTGCCCATTCACTTTGGTTTCACTTTCACAAAGGTAAGGACGCTAGCCTCAGATCAGCATCCAATTTAAAGTTATTATTATGCAAATTTATGAGCACGATGTAAAAGCAACAGAATCAGAAAGATTCTAGCATATACCACCATCATCTGCACAGAAAGGAGAGCAGAGGATTCTGCACCAAGGTACAAGTGACCTTTAGCTATGCTAGTGTCAGAATTCAACCAATGACCACAAAGTCTAAGCTAAGAATGAAAGAAACTTGGTTAGAAAAAATAAAAGTATGATTACAGAGGATTCAGGAAATAAGACAAATAGTACACTTGACCAGGTACCCAGAAAAAGTTCAGCAAATGCATTTTGTAGAATTTTAAAAGTATAAGACCTTCAAAGACGATGAGATTCAAGATTTTAATTTTATTGATGAAGAGAGGTCACAAGTTTTGCCTATAACGGTGCTCACCATCTTCCCAGGCCAATTTTCTTCCCATTGCACCAGGGTCTTTTGGAAAGTGATGCTTGTTGGGCATCAATGATGGCACAAAAATTGGCTGGTCACCTTGCCCTCAAAGCTCTCTACTGTTCTTCCTCCAGTGTTGCCATGTATCAGCCTCAGAAATGGAGAAGTCTCCTCTAATTAAATGCCACTGTCAAAAATGGGCAGTTTGGGAAGCCAGGATGGCTCAGTGAGTTAAGTGCTTACTTTGCAGCCCCATGGACTAAAGATCGAATACTGGCCCCAGCCTGCGCAGACCCATATGCTGAACTGGGGTGTGCTTCCCATGCAGAAGGCCCCTAGTTCAGTTCTTTCCCCCTCAGTTGGGCCAAGAGGGCATGCCACCCATGTGGGAGTCTCCCAACCCAGTTCCCACCCTGTGCGGACCCCACCCACCTGTGTGGAACAAAATCATGTTGGAAACTGATGATGTACAACTACAGAGACTGCTCCTCTGGGCCCTCCCACTTTTCTCTCTCTCTCTCTATCTCTCTCTCTCTCTCTCTCTCTCTGTTTTTGTCTCTCTCTGTCTCTGTCAAAAACAATAAAATAAACCTTTAAAAAAAAGAGGAGTGGGCAGGGCAGTTATTCCAGAAGCCATAGTTTGCTGACTTGATTCTTTTAGACTGTTGTATTAAAATAATATTTTTGTTGATGGCGGAATGTTGGGCACCCTCCTCCTAAGTTTTGCACCTGAAGCAAATACCTCACTGCCCTTACCATAGTCCCAGACCTGCTTGTATTTACCACTTCTGGGTTAGAAAGAAGAGGTAACTAGCTCCCATGAAGCAATCTTCTACCTGGCATCTGGTAATATATGGGAATTTAGCCACAGGAAACTTTAATTCCCTTAATGTTTTCATTGGCAAATTTCCTATGTAGAGTGTGATAATTTTATGTCTGTGTTTAATGCTTAAGATTCTCCAATGATGGTATGCTGGCCACAAAAATATTGTCAATTTACTTTATAAGGGTTTCAAAACAGTTACAGTGAGAGTAAAAACTAATATACTTCAGTGAGCCAGCTGAGGGAGCGTGAGGCAGGCCAGAAGGAAAAGGCAAAAGAAGGGTTTTTCTTAAGCTTTAATGAAAAGGTCCAATTAAAATAAAGAGACAATGGGGCTCACACCAGATAGTAGTAGTAGAAATGAAGAGAAGTCATTATGTTTGGAGTATATTTAGATGCTAGCCAATAGAATGTCGTAATGGACTTGCCATAGCATAGGAGAAAAAGAATAGAGTTGGCATTGATTCCAAGATTCCATCCGAGCAACTAGAAGAATGACATTACCATCAATTGAAATGGGAAAATCTCTTAGAGTAGCAGGTTTGATAAAGAGGATCAAAGATTCAGTTTCAGGCTTAGTGAGTTTGAAATATCAATCAGACAACCAAATACAAATGTTGAATAGGCAGCTGGATATAAAATTATAAATAATAATAACAAAAACCAATGATAATCAGTGTTTTTTTTTGAGTGCCAGATATGCTTTTAACTAATTCACATGCATCAGTATTATTTTATCATGCATATTTTATATATGAGATCAGAGAGGTCTATTCAGTCTAGAAAACAAAATACCATACTCTGGGTGGCTTAAACAACAAACACTTATTCCTCTCAGTTCTGATGGCTTGGAAGTCCAAATCAATGGTGCCAGCATAGTTCAATATCTGGTGGGAGCATGTTTCCTGGGTTATAGACGGTCATCTTCTTCACTGTCCTCACATGGAAGAAGAGGGTGAGGAAATTGTCTGGAGTCTCTTTTGTAAGGGCACTAATCACATTCATGAGGACTTTACCTTCCTGATCTAATCGCTTCCTAAAGGTACCAAATCCAAATAATATCACATTAACAATAGGCTTCACCATATAAATTTTGTGGAAACATACACATTTAGTCAATAGCTTTAAGTAACTTGGCCTAGGTCAATGGTTGGTAAACTATAGCCCATGATCTAAATCCATGCCAATATGTTTTTATTTGTTGTTGGGGGGTTGGGGGTGGGGGAGGTTGTTTGTTTGTTTTGTTTTGTTTATAGTAAAATTTTATTGGAATACAGTCACACTCATTTGTTTATATGCCTATGGCTACTTTCATGCTATAATGATAGAGTTGAATAGTGGTGACAGAGACTTCCCGGCCCACAAAGCCAAAACATTTACTATTAACCCTTAACAGAACAAGTTTGTCCACTCCTTTCCTAGGCGATACAGCTAGTCAGTGGGAGACTCTGACATTTAATCTAGCAGACTGACCTGAGGACACACATAGCCTAGCCACTGTGTTCTACTTTCTCCCAATAATACACAACTTTTTCTAATTTTTAGTATAAAATTTGACTTTATTTCTGTTTTGCTGAAAGTCATTAGACCCATTGTTTTGCCTCAAATTCTGATCTCTTCTTGCCCTAGGGGTAGAATAAATAAATTTTCTCTGAACCAATGGTTAAGAACCAGATCTAAGGAAATTAAACATTTCTAGATATCTCATGTGTTCTTTTTTGAGATAAAAGACACATGATGAGGGCTTCAGTTTAGAAGGTAGAAAGGGAACATTGGCAGAAACCTAAAGAAAGAGTGGTGTTGACTTGGAGAGCATGGCATCTTTGGGGTCCAGCCTCCAGAGAGGGCTTGGCAATACTAGGGTGACCAGACGTAATTTTTAACAATTTGTCCTGTGTCCCGCGGCATTTTTAAAAAGTCCCGATTTTTGGAAAGATTGCACGACAAGCTAGGGAACGGTGGGAGATAGACCAAATTTTTCATCAAGAACCCCCTCCCCCCCGGTCAATGGTGTCCCACTTTACCAATGTTAAAATCTGGTCACCTTACAATATGGAAGTGTGAGTAGAGACCAGGGCAAGAACTGTTACAAGGGGCACTGTTTTCTTGCCTACCAGAATAAGGGAGTTCACCAATCTTGAGGATCCCACTACGGCGCAATTTGCCAAGAACCATTAGGTTATCTTGAGTAAGTCACAATGTCGTCATTCCATACTCAGAGGTTCCACAAGCAAGTTCTTTAGATAATGTAAGTAGGCCAACCTTGCTCATACTTTGCATCATAGAAGGCCATAGTTTTTGGCTACTCTATGAGAGCCTTTTCCCTGATCCATGTCAGAGTATTTGAGGGTCCAAAGACATTGAGAGGGAGGGTATGAAGGTAGTTGCTACTAAAATCTGGGCTTGAATTGAGCAGGCTAAGAACACCCTATGTTGGGATTAGGAACTTTTTATACAAGAAGATTAAATGAAATCAATGAATCATTTAAAGTCCAGGGGTCTCCAAACTACGGCCCGCGGGCCAGATGCAGCCCGTGGAGACCTTTTTATCTACGGAAAGAAATTACAAAAATTTACGTGTATCCTGCCAAGATCAGCCGATTCTTTTTTATTTGGACCTCGAGTGTGTAGTCGGCCCCCAAACTGCTGTTTGATAGTTAATGAGGCCCGCGGGCTGAAAAGTTTGGAGACCCCTGATTTAAACAAATTGCTCATTAAAGTCCATGGCACTTTAATGTAGGTTCTCAATAAATAGTAAGCTAATATGATAATGGGGAAATAAGAGGAAGGGCACCAGTGGTTAAGCAGTGAAGAAGGGAGGCAAGATACATAGGCTCTGGATTTCAGAGAATATATGGAATGCTTTAATTGATGAATTAAAACATTGGTTTCTACTATACTCATTCCAGGAATGCCAATGGATCTGCTAAAGAGATTAAAATTAATTTGTGGGTCTTTACCCTTATGGCAAATAAACATTGCCCATGTTTTTTTCCACCCATTTCCTCAGCAAACCTTGGTCCCTGGATTTGGTCCACAGTGAAAGAATAAATTTCAGCCTAGGCCTCTGGAGATAAAGCAGGCTGTACATGAGAAGGTTCCACACCAGCAGTCTGTCTAATATGCGACAAAGCTTTGTTATCGATAACAGTGTTATTTTCTGAGCCAGGAGCAGAGTCTGTGTCTGAGGCTGCACTGTTAATGGCTGCATTAAAAAGTGTTGAGACCAGACAATCCTGTGCAGTATCTGTAGCAAGTCAAGGCCAGTATTTCCTCTGTGGCTGACAGTGCTATTGGACTGTGCACTTTGGGGCTGGGTTTGCTATGAGTAAATTGTTAGCGATGATAACGTTGATAACCAGTAGCTCTAACATCAATGCAAAACAGAGTGGTTCAGCTATTAAGGCTTTTAGGAAGGATACAGGTATTAGGCTCTGGAGACCCTACAGAAGTATAAATCGAAACCTTTCCTGATCACTTCTCCAATCCCAATCACTGCTGTCTGCTCTTCTGGTCTCATTTCTCTACTTCACACCTGATGAGAGCTCCTTTTCTCTGACTATCAGCTGAATGGATGAAAAAGACTTCATTACACAGTTCCCAAGTCCCACCTATAGCAGCAGGAAGTTTTTTTAAGCCTTCTTTCTTTGTAACTCAAACTCAAATTTAATTCAATTCAGTTTGACAAGTAATTAGTAAACCTTTTCAATTATTCTAGAACTTTGTCAGCCATTGTTGGGGACCAGGGTGGTCGAAGGTATGGGAATTGCTGAGATAAATGCATAAAACAGGGGAAGCCGGGATGGCTCAGTGAGTTAAGTGCTCACTTTGCAGCCCCAGGGACCCAGGATCGAGTCCCGGCCCCAGCCATCTGGACCCATATGCTGAACGGGGGAGTGCCCCCAGTCAGGTTCTCACCAGGGTGAGAGAGTGAGACCCTGGCCCAGTTCCTGCTCTGTGCAGGCCCATGCCCACCTGTGGAATGAAACTATGTGGAAAAACCAATGATGTGCAACTATGGAGACTGTTCTGGACCCTCCCCCTTCTCTCTGTCTTTGTCTCTGTATCTCTTTCTCTCTGTCAAAAACAATAAAAATGCATCTTTAAAATACTTCCTGCTAAAGAAAAATGTAAGTTTAAACCTTTTATATAGTTCAAAATTGTGATGAAATCTGGAAGAGTTGTCAGGTAGACTGGCTTCACTAGAGATTCCCAAGGGCTGGCTGTAAGTTGGTCAGTATTTTGAAACATACTTGACAAATCTGATTGTATCATTTCACTTTCTGGTGAACAAGTACTGGGGTACTGATTCCCAACAAAATGACATTTTCTTGTACCTCCCTTATTGTTCCTATATATTGTATTGTACTCTCTTCCCTGTTAGGATTTGAGTTATAGGAAACCTAGTAATCACCTGTATTAATCTTGGTTAAATATTAAAGGATTAAATAAAAAAGACAAGTGAATAAATAAGTATAAAAAAATGGAGAACTGATAAAATTACTTAGATAATTTGGATAAAATATCTGTTTTCTTTGAACAATTTCTCCAAAGATGTCCGCCAAATATAAATACACACTAATCCCAGAATTTGTGACTATATTACCATACATGGCAAAAGGTACGTGAATGTGATAAAGCTAAGGATTGTTAGGGGAGGAGATTATCCTGGTTTATCTGATAGGCTGAATATAATCACAAGATTGTACAAGAGAGGTAGGAGATCAGAGTAAGTAGTAGAGATCTGACAAAGAAAACAAAGACATCTGAGTGATGGAAGAAAGGGACCATAAGTCAAGAAATGCAGGCAGCCTCCGGAAACTGAAAGGGGCAAAGAACAGATTCTCCTTTGAAGGCCTCCAGAAGAAACCTAACCAGCTACCACCTTGATTTTAGTCTTATACAATTCATATCAGACTTCTGACCTTCAGAACAATAAGAGAATATAGTTGTGCTATTTTAAGGCACTAAAATGACAGTTTGTTGCTGCAGCAATAAGAAATGAATACAAATTTTATATCAGGAAATGGGGTGCAACTGTGACAAATGCCTACAAAATGTAAATGTGGCTTTGGAATTGGGAAATGGTTGGAGGGTTTCAAACTTCTGTGGCACATGAATGAAACGCCTCCGTTGCCTTGAACAGACTCCTGGTACAAACGTGAATATTAAAGCTGCTGCTGAAGGCTGAGAGGGGAGTAAACAGCATGATAGAGAAAACATATCATTTTAGAGAATATTTAAATTGTCATAAAAGACTGTTGATAGAAATATGGACGTTGAAGGGGCTGCTGCTAACGGCTCAGAAAGAAATTGTACCACTTTATAGAAAACTAGGAGAAGCAGCAGTTATTTACTGGCAGAAAGCATAGCTGGAATGTGTGATAAGGGCTGAGTGAAAAGCAGACTAATAAACAGTGCACTTGGATGTGTAGCTGAGAAGATTTCCAAGCAAAGTGTAAAAGGTGCAGCGTGGTTTGCTTTGCTGCCCAGTAGTAAACTGTGAGAGGAAAAAGACAAGTTGAGAGGAGAACCATCAAGCAAAAAGAAACCCGTACTTGATGGCTTAAGAAATGTTTAGCCTATTCAGATGACAAAGATGCCAAAATTAGGAAGTTCACAAAAAGGAAGGTACGCTCTGGAGAGGAATGAAAGGGTGTTGCTCTATACCTTTTTGCTAGATCCTTGGAAGACACAGAAGGCCACAATACTCAGTCACACAGGAGGTTTTTTCTTAGCGATTAAGCATGTGAACCATGGATCTCTTTAAATAATTAAATAAATCCTTTATTTAATTGTAATTAAATAAATCCCTGAGATATAACAGGAGACTCAAAAGTTTTCTGAGGACATTATATCCATAGAAACTATCTGTATGGACTAAAAGGGACTAACAAAAGGTGAATTTAAAGCAAGTTTTTTGTTTCCCAAAATGTTACAAGCAGAAAACAGTCTAATATAAGTACTCAGCTTTGAACTCATAGTACCCTTAAAGGAAAAAAAAGAAAGTGGTGGTGTGATTCTGTGGCAGATCTGCAGTCCCAGAAGACAGAACCTTGGGTTCAGAGAGTGGACCCATGGACCACAGAAGAAACAACTACTTCTGGGCCTTAAAACTGAGTGAAGTTTGTCCAGTTGAATTACAAAATGATTGGAGATCTTTTGTTTCTTTACATCTTCTCATGTAGGGGATGGGAATACATGGGGGGAGGGGGGGGACAAAAATGTAATTATCTTTTGGAGGGTGGGCCCCTTTGTTGTACAGGCTTCCTCCTCTAGGTGAGGGATCTAGGAACCCATCTGTATCAGTGCACCAACTGCCGTTGTGAGAGGCTGCACTTGGCCTCAGTGAATTGATTTTTGGAGACTTTCAATGCGTTTGTCCATTTCCTGGTGGGTAATTTGTACAAACAACGTGTGGTCTGACAATACACCTGCCCGCATCATGCTAACCAAAAACAGCATGACCCCTCACTATTCACCTACGCAACTTCTTTTTTGTTTCTCCAGATGAAAAAAGTTCTGTAAGAAAAAACGTTTTGCCAATGTAGAAGAGCTGAAACAAAAAACAGCAGAAGCACTAAAAGGCATCCAAATCAATGAGTTCAAAACTGTTTTTAGATATTCCAGGAGAGATCAGCAGGTTGAGCACTTGCTTTGCAACCATGAGGTCTGGGGATCAAATCCCAGCCTCAGCCTGTACAAACCCACATGCTGAACTGTGGTGCAACTGGTAACTGCCACTATAGCAGCAAAGTTTCTTGCCTCCCACGAGGGAAACCCCCAGTTCAGTTCCGCCCTGCACAGTCCCACATCCACCTATGGAGTGAACCTTGTCAAAAAATTAACGATGTATAGCTGTGGAGACTGCTCTGGGCCCTCCCCTCTTCTCTCTGTCTCTTTGTCTTTCTCTCTTACCTTCTCTCAAACAATAAAATAAATCTTTAAAGAAACCTGGTTTGAGCAATGGGAAAATAGTCTCAATGGGTATATTGCATCAAATGGAGAATACTTTTAAGGTGAGTAAAGTTTCAACATGTAAGAATAAATATACAATTTTTTATAAATAAATTCTGGACTTTTTGGTCCTCCTCATATAATTGTTATGATATGCCTGTCCCATCATTTTGTTTTTGGAGTAGATTACTTCAGGCTTAAATAGCATAGGTATTCATATAGAAAGGAATTTTTTGCCAGGATGAAATATGTCTAATCTCATTCATGTACAAAAAGACCCTAAATTTCTTGCCAGTTTGCTTGACAATTCTTCCAGTGACAACTACCACTTGAAAGTAAATGTGGATAATTTGAGAAGAAATTCTTCTTTTTAAAAAAATTAATCTTTTAATTGAATGTTGGCTCTGGACTAAAGTACTCAAAGAGTTATTTTATTTACTCTGTAGGTCTCTGTAGGTGTGTGTGTATATGTGTGTGTGTGTGTGTGTGTGTGTGTGTGTGTGTGTGTGTCTTTCTGTCTGTCAAAGAAGTAAGTTTTTTATTCTGACGTTGTGACTGAATGTGGCCGTATCAGGAAATCCATGCATTGGAATCTTTTCTTTGGGTTAAGATAACAGTCCCTCCCTAGTACAACAATGCAAACATTTCATGACCCACTACCATGCTCATTTTTTAAAACATCTAGTCACGTCACCTTAGCTACTGTTTTCTAGTCACACATACAAAAATGATAGCTTCAACAATTTTTTGCTTGACTAATTATCATAAATCTTCAAACCTAGACCATATCTCAGTTCAAAGGAAACTTTTTTTTTTT
>PVKE010044229.1:0-13082 GCA_004027555.1 Craseonycteris thonglongyai | reverse complement strand
CTGAAGCCGCAAAACATGAAGCGCGAAGTGGCGAGGGAACACTGTAGCTCGAAAGGTTGAGAGTACCATTTTCTGCTGCAGTGGTTTATTTGACTCTGTGTTGGTTAAGGAGGGAAAGGCAGTTCTGATCAATGGGAAGAGAATGAGATGTCACCAAGCCTGAGGGCACTTTCTTAGGAACTATTCGTTTCACACACACAAAAATATGTTCTTGGCACTATTCAAAATACTAACTATTTATCATTATATACATCATAAATTATCTGTCTTCGTGGAGTATTTTAAAAAATGAACAAATAATCACACATATAAAAAAGATAATTTCAGAGAATAATATACTAGGAAGAAGATCAAATAGGATGAGAGGATTATAGGATCATGACTATGGGGAAGAGGTAACTAACTCTATGATCCAGTGATGCTTCTCTAAGGTTGCACAATACTTAGTATCTCTGTATACTAAGGGAGAGGTCAGCTATAATAAAAGAGAGGTTCAGTTAATGGCTAAAAGTAAGAAATCAGGCAATATCTCTTACCCCGTCTCTGTATCAAATTTGTGCAGCATTAAAGGCAAAACATTGACAAAGTTTTAGTTAGATTCTGTTTTTGGCTTTAGCATCCATTATTTAACCTCTGCTTATCAATTTCTTGATAGGTAAAATGAAGGAGAGAAAGCAGAAATATTATGAGAAATTTATTATTTACACTTTTCAACTACTAAAGTACTATGATTTTCCCCTCTCTTGCTTATGCCACAGGGTAGCTTTAAAGATGAAGTAAGACAATGGATGAATAACCATTTTACTGAAGGGAACTCTGGTATATTAACATAAAAAAATATTATTGTTCTCTGATCACTGCTTTCAATCATACTGTTTTGATGTCTACCTTCCCTGTCTCTTAATGACATTTTTAGCTGACACAATTATTTTTCTGGTCTTTTTTCAGGTATTAAAACTTAATCAAGTCAACCTAAATATTCAAATTATACTATTTAACTCCATTGTCTTCTACTTTGGACTTTAGCTACAATTCTAATACAGCAGTAATACTTCCAGTCAACATCTTGATTATATTTGTAAAAGTCACTTTTTAGACTATTAGCCCTATACAATGTAAGGTGAAGTTGTTACTAAAGTTGGTATTTTCAATTCATGAGTTATTTTATGCCCAAGTATAGAGAAGAAAGAACCTATCATATTGAGAGCCAACCAGGAAGCTTAACTCCTTGCGAGTCACTTTAGGAGCTTAAGGAACAAAATTGAAGGCAACAAGGTAAAAGAACTGCTAAGAATGGGTTCAATCATTAACATTTTGTCTAAAAGTCTAGAACAGCTATAAACATGGCAACTTTTCAACATTCAGAGGCTTGTAATGAGACAGCATCTAGTGAGAAAATTTAAGATTCACATCTTAAAAGTAGAAATCAGGACATGGAAGTCAAAGGAATTTGGAAGCTAGTTAGGATATTTTTAAAGCTATATATTTGTTGTAATTGCCATATTGTTGATGCTTTATACCAATGCCTTTTAGGGGAATTAATAATGCATTTTAGAAAATACTACTATGTTGTATTATATTACACACTCTAATATTTTTAAGTCTAACATCTAAGAAATGCATTGAATTCAGAATTATTCATACTGAAAGAGACAGTCATCTAAATTGCTCCTTTTTTCCATAGGCAGATTATTTTCTTCTGCTCATTAAAAAATGGCTAATTTAATTTTCTAAGTATCTGCTTAAAATTAAAGATATAAAAGACCAACATTTTTTGAGACAGGCTGAAGAAACACACTTATTTTAAAACTCTTTATGTATATTATAATTTTTACACTTTTCTTTTCTACAAAAAACAATGTAAATGTCAAATATGCTGTTTACAGTAATAGTCTTCATTCAATTGTAGTATTTGTACTTTTCAAAAAGATATAGGGATGTTTTTATGTTTATTAAGGCATTTTTCTCTTCATGTAACAAATATGTGATCATTATTCTGAGTAAAAAAAATGGAAAAATGTTTTTTATATAATTCCATTAGTAGAAATGCTCAAAAACCAGAAAGCAATGCCTTTTATAGAAAAGATTTTCAAATGTGCATTTATCAGAACTTATAATTTTAGTGGCCACAGCTTTCTTTCCTAGTGAGTGAAAAACACTCATTCCTGTATATATACTAAGAACATTCTCAAATTCAGTATTCTATTCCTTTGCATAGCTAAATGAAACAAAGAACAAATTTATATGTGTATATATAAATATATGCATATGTATACATACATTTATATAAATATATGAAAGAGTGGTAAAAAATATGATGAAAGTTTAAATTTAAAAAGATTATAATAATAAGACACCTTGCTATTAATACCTCTCAAAACATTCCCCTTCACTCAAACACTTATCCCATCATCCTTGCTACTTTCTCAAGCGTTCCTGGAAATCCTCTTTCATGAGTGTCTTTAGTTGCACTTTCATGGCTGCCTCAATGTTCTAAGTTGATTCAAACGTTTGCCTATCATGGTAATTTTGACTTTGAGCAAGGACCAGAAATCAAACAGTGAATACGGTAGATGAGGGCACACCATAATGTTTTTACTTGACAGAAATTTATGTTAATGAATTGTCTGTGATCCATGATTTATGGCACACTTTAAAACACACTTTCTCTCACACGCAGTCACAATTAACCAACTACACTGAACAAGTCAGAACTTTTCACACACTGTTTTTAAGGTTCACTGCATCACTTTCTATATTGAACATCCCTGACTTACTGTTAGTTGGCACTGGGCAGTAGCATTTACTGTCTTCTGTATTTTTTTATCATAGCTCATACATAGTACAGTTAAGAAAAGAAACTAAAAGAATGAAACAATATGCAGACATTTAGAAAGAGGTGAACTAATTAAAAACATTAGAAAATACTGAGGAAAAAATTAATATCAAAAATAGTAATCTAAAATAGAATGAAAATTAAATTGTATTGCAGTAGCTCACAAGCTCACCAAAATAAAGTTATTATACCGGTAGTTAAATTCATTTGTGTTTGGAAACTGACATTATTAGCTCTCAAATTATCAAGAGCATTTAAAACATAAATACAAGTTCAACTTCATTATGAAAATGTATTAGTTTCATTTGTCAGGTTAATATTATTTAAACAAAATTAATTCATATATTCTATATATGCTAATAAGAAAGTACTTATTACTAAGACCATACTTTTCCCTCCCTGGGAAGAGAATAATATAATACATAAGAAATTGCTGCTTTGGGAAAGCTGGGATGGCTCAGCGGGTAAAGAGCTTGCTTTGAAGCCCCGACGACCCATGATCAAATCCCGGCCGGCCCATGCGGACCCACATGCTGAGCTGGGGTGTGCCCCCAGTTCAGTTCTTGCTGAGACCTATGTGGGAGGTTCCTGGCCCAGTTCCTGCCCTGCGCAGCCCTGTGCCCGCCTGTGGAGTGAAACTATATGGAAAACTAATGTCAACTATGGAGGCTGCTTTGGGCCCTCCCCCTTCCCTCTGTCTCTCTCTGTCTCTGTTTCTTTCTGTCACAAATCAATAAAATAAATTTAAAAAAAAAATGCTGCTTTATTACAGTCCCACTCTGAATTATTATAGAAGGTATAGACACAACTTACAAAATATCTGGGTTTGGACTAAAATGGAGATGTAAGAGCAATGTGATAAAGCAATGCATCTGTCCATCATTTAAGGTCTCTGGGAGGGTGCCAGGATAGCTCTGCAGTTGAGCGCTTGCCTCGTGATTGCAAGGTCCAGTGTTTGATTTCTGGCTAAGGCATTTGCAAACCCATATGCTGCACTGTGGCATAACTGGTAACTGCCAGGGTGACATGTCGGTGAAGGTTCTTGCCACCCATGTGGGAGGCCACTGGTTCAGTTTCTGTCTACACAGCCATACATCCATCTGTGTGAAATGAAACTATGTCACAACTCATGATGAACAACTATGGAGACTTCTCTGGGCCCTCCCCCTTCTCTTTTTCTCTCACATACAACTTCTCTCAAACAATAAAAAATAAATAAAAATTTAAAAAGATTCTCTATGGGTTTTTTTGTTTTGTTTTGTTTTGTTTTGTTTTTTTACCATTAGTTCTAGGGGGCAAGTTCGAAAAATAAATCATTCAAAGAATATTTTATTCCAGATTATACAAGTGTAGCCTGCTGAATTGAGAGAAAGATATCAATACTGAAGAAAAAAAATACGATGTCATAATGTGCTCATCACAAATATAATAATGTTATTCACAATCAAATGTCACTTATCAAAGCAATTCAGTCCCAAATATATATTCTTGTTCTTCCAGAACTTGTATCAATCGTCTTTTCAAAGTCCTCTGTTTCTGAACCAAAAGAGTCCTGGTTTGGTGTCTCATTTCAGTGTGAAAAATGTCTACTCATGGTGGCAAAATCACTTAAACTAAGAATCCTACTTCCATCAGATTGTTTATTCAAAGTCAAGAACACCTTTCACAGTATTGTACGAAGATTATCATTCCTTTGATGCTTCCTCAGAGGTTCCCATTTCTCATCTAAAACTTATATGTAATTTAGGCAAGTATAAGTGAAAGGAGAGACCACTTACTTGATGATAAAATTATATGGCTCTGCTTCAAATACGTATTATAGTCAACATTAAAATTGAGCCCAGTGAATCTTCTATTGGACTATAATATGAAACTATTTTATAAAGATTTGGCCATATATACAGTTGGTAAGAACATGCTAAGGCATATAAGGCCATTAACAAATCTCTAGTTCCTGCTAGTCGACCAGGAAAGTATATGTTTCCATCCTAATTGGAACTTTATGAAAGAAGTAAATATTTTCTTTTTTAACAACAAAGATATGTAAGTAAAAACTATTTCATTTTCTTTCTTTATGGGTGTTGATGTTCTTAGAAGTTGTTTTGTTACCAAATATTTCTTCCTAATTAACTGAATTTAACATTCATGCATGGTCTTCAATTGAAGATATGGAAATGAAATATAAGTTGACATTAAAGAGTAACACAGTAACAGTTGATAATAAAAAGTTGAAGAGAGATTAGTTTTAAAAATTTACCCATCTTGTATACTGGAGTAAAATCAAAGATGTATAACACCATCTGAAGTTCAAATGAATAAATCCTTTTAGAAGATCTAAATTGTTATAGTTCCACTTGGCTGAACCTATGTTTACATTCTTGATAACTTAAATATTCTATGGAAACAATGTTAATTTATTTGACATGTGAAGCCAAATTAGAAAAATTAAAATAGCAATGCTTCATTAAAATGAACAAATCTTATAAACATAAAATATTATAGTTGCATAATATTTCAATTTGCTATAAAATCAAGAGAAAACAGATGACATTGTAAAAAAACAAATTAACCCAGACTGATTTGTCCAAGAATAAACTTTAAGGTGCTTTTTAAGTTTATTTTACTGTTTCAGAGGTGGTAAGAGAGCAAGAAGGGAGAAGGGGGAGGGCCCAGAGCAGTCTCCACAACTGTGCATCATTAGTTATGACATGGTTTCATTCCACACAGGTGAATGTGGGGCGGTACCAGGAGGAAGTAGAACCAGGGACCTCTATCATGGGAGTTGAGAACTTGTGCCACCATCTGGTGGTTACCAGTTGTGCTATGGCTCAGCATATGGGTCTACATGGGCCAGGGACAGGATTCAATTCCTGGACCTCGAGGTTGCAAGGCAAGCACACAACCTGTTGAGCTATTCTGGCATCCTGAAAGTTAAATGTTTATAATTCTTCTCTACTAAGTAACAAAATGATACAGAAGTTATAAATAATTATGTTTTATACAGTTGTTTTTGTTTGTTTTTGTTTTTTAATTTTTTTAAAAGTTTTTTTTTCTGCCATTTTGGGATTCAGTGTTTATTTATTTATTTATTTATTTATTTATTTTTGACAGAGACACAGAGAGAGAGAGAGACAGACAGAGAGATACAGAGACACAGAGAGAACTAAAATGGGGGAGCTCCCAGTTCAGCATATGGTTCCACACGGGCCAGGACCGGGATTTGATCCCCAGTCCCCAGCGCTGCAAAGTGAGCGCTTAACCCACTGAGCCATCCGGCTTTCCCTACAGTTGTTTTTTGATAATCTATTATTTGTTCACAATTCTTTGTTTTATATCTATGAATCAGATGTTTCCAACATAGCTAAATTAAAAGTTTCCGTGAGAGATTGATAATCTCCTTTTTCTACAACAAAAGGGCAACACAATTAAAGGATAAAACTATGATTTTTAAATTTTATTTTATGAAAATTCTTTAATTCTATGTTAGATTTATATAAATGCTTATTAATCTCAGTTAACCAATCAGATTAAGGACTTATTCAAAATATTTTTAGGCACCAATGTTAGTCGGCTGGGGCTGTCATGATAAAAATACCAAAACTAATAGTTTAAACAGCAGAAATCACCAATGAAATATTCTCCTAAATTCTGTTGGGTGTTTTCCTCTTAAAATTTGTATTACATTTATTATATATTAGTATTTTGTTATTATTTTATACCCACTTTTAATTAACTCTTTGATCAATGGTTGCTTTAAATTGTATTTTTTTAAGATTAATTTTATTGGCTTAGACAGTCGAGACAGAGACAGACAAATAGAAGAGGGAGGGCCCAGAGCAGTCTCCGTAGTTGTACCTCATCAATCTTTTTTTGTCATGGTTTCATTCCACACAGTGGATGGGGGCCCCACAGGGAGAGAACTGGGCTGGGGGCCTCTCACATGGGAAACACACCCCAGGTTAGCATATGGGTCTGCACAGGCCAGGGCTGGGACTGGAATTCGATCTTTGGTCCCCAGGGACTGCAAAGTGAGCGCTTAACCCGATGAGCCACCCCGGCTTCCCCTAAGTTGTATTATTAATTTATCAATATTAGCTTTTTTTTTCTAGAGATTTTATCTCTGTTATTGATTTCTGAGAATGTCAAGGAAAGCCAGGATGTCTTAGCTGGTTAAGCACTCACTTTGCAGCCTAGGGGACTGAGGATTAAATCCTGGCCCCAGCCCTTTGGAACCCATGTGCTGAACTGGGGAGTGCCTTCCACGCAGGAGGCCCCCAGCTTAGTTCTCACCCTGCATGGCCCCCACCCACCTATGTGGAACAAAACTCTATCAAAAACTGATGATGTACAACTGTGCAGAGTACTCTGGGCCCTCCCCCATCTCTCTGTCTTTGTCTCTCTCTGTAAGAAACAATAAAATAAATCTTTAAAAAAATTTTTTTTTCATGTGGTCAAAAAAGATATTTATATCACTATTCCTTTTAAATGTATTCTTTATGTTCTTTTATAATGCAGTACATATATGGTTTATCTTAATAAATGTCCATATGCTAAGTGTTTTTTCTGTTTGAGAAGATTGTTGTTGGTTTAATGTTCCTTAAACATTATAAAGGTTAAGTTTGTGATTGCGTCATTCAAGTTTGCTATAGCCTTGCTGATGTTGAGAGAACGACATTAAAATTCCCGACTAAGATTGTGTATGTATCTGTTTCTTCTCATAGTTTTGTCAATTTTTGCTTTTTATATTTTAAATCTGCTATTATGTGCATAAATGATTACTATTATATTCTCTTGACAAAGTGAACTTTTTATATTATTTATCAGCTTATTAGAAATAATTATTTAGTTATTTCAGTGGATAATTTAGTATTCATGCTATACCTTATTAACTATTTGTAGGTATGTCTTCAAGTTATATTTTACCACTTTCTGTGTAGTATAAGTATGCAAAAGGGTATTTCCCTCTCAGATTTATGGTACCATGTGTCATGCATTTTGCTTTATATATTAAAATTATAGTACATTATAATTTTTCTGTTATAATACTTATCTATTAATGAGTTCTAAACAATATTTTAAAAATATGTATTTACTCTTATAGTTATTATGTTGGGCTCTTTTCACTTTTTTGTTTAGTTTCAGATTGCTAACTGCTGCTTTTCTATCTGAAAAATTTTCAGTTTATGTATGGCTGGTGGCAATTTTTTCAGCCTCTGTATGTCTGAGAACCTTTTTATTTGCCTTTGTTCTAAAAACATAAATTCCTTCATTGACCTTTCTTTTCTCAGCACACCACATGTATCATTCTACTGTCTTCTTGTTTTCATTGTTTCCAGCAAGAAATCTGATACCATACTTTTATTTTTCTGATCTGAATACAATTCTCCTTTTCCTGTTTATTAATTTTTAATTTCTTTCTTTTATTGTGATAAAATTTATTTTTGGCTGCTTTTACAATACTTTCTTTATCACTAGCCTTGAACAATTTGATTATGGAGTACCTTTTGTAGTTTATTTTATGCTACTTATATTTAAGATTAAATTTTTGAATATTTGTGATTATAGATTTCTTTAAATAATTATAATTTCAGGCCATTATTTCTTTAAATATATTTTGCTAACCTCCACACCCTGGGTTATACCAGTTACCCATATATTGAACCATGTGAATTTGTCCCATAGTCATTTGTGGGTGCACTATCCAGTATTAGATTCACATAACTTGTAAAATTTGGTTCAAAATCTGACATGTTTTGTACCTATTAATTGTACGTACCCCAGCCATCCTTACAATTTCATCAGTTACTCATCTAGGGGGACATTTTCATCTGGAGTATATAATTGTGTAAATTTATTTATTTTTTTTTTAAGATTTATTTTACTGTTTGAGAGAAAGTAAGAGATAGACAGACAGAGAATGGGGAAGGGCCCAGAGTAGTCTCCATAGTTGTACATCATTAGTTGTGACATACTTTCATTCCACACAGATGGATATGGGACTGCACAGGGCAGGAATCAAACTTGGGGCCTCCCACATGGGTGGCGAGAACATTCACTGCTATCCCAGTGGTTACTGGTTGTGCTGCAGTTCAGCATAGGCCAGGGCCAGAAATCAAAACCCAGACCTCACACTTGCAAGGCAAGCACTCAACCTGTTGAACTATCCCAACATGGCCACAAACATATTCAAATAGTTGACTATACTTTGCACTTTGCATATTCTGTCTTCTCTCATACAATTTCATCATTCACACAGTGAAGAATATGTGATCTGGCCAAGCAATGTTTGTGAGGCATAGTTTTTGAAAATATCAGTGTCTCTGATATTGCTCTTTCTGACCAGTACCTATCTAATTTAGATTTTTGTACTTGTGACAGTATGATACATAATGAAAGGTGTGCTTTAAATTTTATCAGTTATTACTGGAAACCACTCCTCATACTTTTTCCAGTTCTGGTCCTTTATCTTTTGATTTGCATGTTTATTTGTTTCTATGGTTATCATTTCAAAAAAATCATCACCTAGCACTTGTTGCAAAACACAAAGAAATGTAAGATTTGCTCCTAGTCTTTGCAAAATTATTGTGTTTACACTGGCAATTTGGTTAAATTGTAATAATTTTCAATATTTTTGTTTTCTTCCTAACTCCATTCCCCATCTCCTACATCACAATCATCACTGCTTGGTATAGATATAGGTCTTTCATGTTTATGAACATTATGTTGGAAAGGACTACCTTCAGTTGAATTTGAATCTCCTGTTGAATAGTCCGCTGTACAAATTTGTTGAATACCAGTCTCGCTGTTTTCACTCAAGTATCCCTTTGGCCTTCAGTGTCACTTTTGTACAAATTCAAAACAGAGAATTATTTCTACAGTTCACATTTTAACACTGAATGTGTGTGTATTTGTGTGTGTGTATGATTATTTCTTGATAATATTTGCATGAGAACTGCACTCAAATCAAATTAAATCTGCACACATCACAGAGATTTCAATGTTTACAATGGCTTAAGAAACACATGACATACCCAAGACATCTTTGTATGCCAAGTAGTTAATTAATCTTTTCTCCTGCCATGTGTAGTCTTCTATTAATAGCATTTTTTTTAATTTTACATATTGTAGTTATTAATATCTAAAACTTTGATTTGGGTCTTAAGAAATATATATATATTTTTTCTGTTTCTACTTACTCTCTCTGTTAATTCTAACATGTATGTCAACTGTTGTATCACTTTTGATTGATTGTTATTATTCTTATTATAAATTACATATCCCTATCTGATAATTTTGATTGGATACAGGACATTATGAATTTTACCCTATTAAGTGATATATATATATATATATATATATATATATATATATATATATATATACACACACACACATATATATATATCACTTGTTCCTTTAGGTCTCCTTGGGCTTCATGCTGGGATGCACTTTATTGTTTGAAAACAGTTTGATTCTTTTGGTTCTTATATTTATGATTGTTCATTGTGTCTGGAACAATGTTCTTTAGGGCTAATTATTCCTCACTGCTAAGCAAAGACTTTCTGGAGTACTCTACCATATGCTGCGTATTATGAGTTTTTCAGTGTGGTTAGTGAGGACGTCTGTTATTTATGGCTCTATATGAACACCGTGGCATGTTCTTTAATGTGATTCTTTGTGAATCCTTGGAAAATTTTCTCATATGTGTATTTTCCCTCCTGAATACTTAGAGAAAACCCTCTGAAAAATCTGGGATTATCTGTGAATCTCTCTGTCGGTACTCTGATATGAGAACTCTACCTACCTTCTTCACCTGGACCCTTAGTCTGTCTCTTCACTTCCAGGAGTCCTCTGGCATCCCTCTCTGTTTTTGTTCATTGTACTATGGCCTGAAAAGTCTTTAAAGGAAATAGCTGGGGTCAAAATGGGGCTTATGTTGCTTGCTTTTTATCTCACTGTTCTCTATTACCTGAATTTCATTGTTTTGAAAACCACTCTTTTTTGTATTTTGCCTATTGTTTCTTTCTTTGATTCAGTAGGCAGGTAAATTCAGTTCTTGTTACTCCCACTTGACTGTAAGTATTCTAATTTTAAAAGACCTTAAAGTTTAATTTTTAATATTACTTCCATCTGTAAAGAAAAGTATACAAACAATCATTTAAGAAAACTTTCATACATAGATATTAGAATGATTTAATCATACTCTGTAACAAACTAAGAAACTTTCATGGGACCTTTTTTTGCAGGGTAAAAACCGTATTCTTTTAATCTAGGCCTCAACTAAGAATATTAGTTCTAATGTAGAATTTTTAAATTAGGTACTGCCAGGATAAGAAATCTATAAGTGGAGTTCTGTTTCTTATGTTACATTTTTCTCTTTCTACAGTATTGATGTGTCAGTTAGTTGTAGGTAAAGTTAGGAGCTTGATGGTAACTTTTAACACTGGTCTCAAAAGCTTTCACATTTGCCTTAGCACATTTGAAGTTTTTCTGAAAGTATAGAGAAAATAGCATGCACCAATGCCCTTGAGATTTTATCAGAAGTAATTAAGAGAAACTTGTAAGTAAAATTATTTTTAAAAAGTTATTGAAATACACAATAAGTTTATTTATTCTACTGTTGTACAAGGCAAGAAGATTATTTTAAAACTAGAACTTTTGAAATTTCAAACAGAAAAAATTGTGTTAATTTAAATTTTTGCATATCATTTTTTTTTAATATTTGGTTTTTAATTTTTAAACATAGTCTTGCTTTTATTGTTTTTGACAGAGAGACAAAGAGAGAGAGAGAGAGATACAGAGACAGAGAGAGAACTGAACTGGGGGCACTCCCCAGTTCAGCACATGGGTCTGCCAGGGCCGGGGCCAGGGCCGGGATTTGATCCTGCGTCCTGGGCACTGCAAAGTGAACGCTTAACCCACTGAGCCATCCCGGCTTTCCAACATATCATTTTTTTATGTTAAATAAAAGATCTGTCCATAGGAATTAGATACTACAATAACGTAAGTTTTCATAACCTTAGCACCATTGACATTTTGAGCCAAATAATCCTCTCTTTGGGAGATCCTGAGAATCATAGGACTTTTATCAGCAATGCTAGGCTCTACATATGAGATTTCAGTAGCATACCATTCTCTGTTATGTTTTTTTTTTTAATATATTTTTACTTATTTATTTATTTTGACAGAGGAGAGAGAGAGAGAGAGAGAGATACAGAGACAAAGAGAGAACTGAACTGGGGAAGCTCCCAGTTCAGCATATGGTTCCGCACGGGCCAGGGCCGGGATTCGATCCTCGGTCCCCAGCGCTGCAAAGTGAGCGCTTAACCCACTGAGCCATCCCGGCTTCCCATGTTATGTTTTGAGAACCAAAAATGTGCCTATATTTTGTCAAATGTCTTTGTAGATGGGAAGACAGGAGCACAAAATTGCCTCTGGTTAAGAACCATTGATATGGCATAACAAACCTGTTATATTAAAATTGTCATTAATCCCCTATACCAGGGTGGCCAACTTTTCTGTATATAAGATCCACTTTTTATCTTAAAAGTGTGTCGCGATCGACCTGTTGTCATAGACGTAGTCTAAGAGGGAAGAAGGGGTGTGAAATGCATACTATGTTTATACACTGTGTTTCAGTATAAGGTGCATTCCAGTGAGGTATGGGTAGATAAGTAAAATATATATTCAAAACTATTTTTTATTTTTTAAATTGCTTATTAAGTTTTCGAGATATAGGCTCAGGAAGAAAATAAATTTCCAGACCCAACTTTTGATAGCAGCATTCCGTACATGCGGTACCTAAAAAATTCGATTTTCCAACACATTTTCAAGATAGATATTTACTAACTTAAAATGCAATTTAATTTTTTTATCAACTGCAATGTATAAGTTGTTGTACTATTTGTTCGTAAATATGAAAAAGTTGTTATAAAAATGCACAGTATGGCTGATAATTTGATTTCAATATTTCACTTTTGCGGTTTTTTTGGGGCCAGGAAAATTTATCATGAAAGAATAATATGACTTACTTTCTGCTAATCTATCAATAGCTCGCTGAGTACACCTCATACTGAAATATAGATATATGGCTTATCTACCTACGTAAAAAACAACAACAATAATTATTTAAAGGGTCAAAAAACTCACGTCCAGGGGAATTAAAAGAACATGGATAATTATTAACAATATTTATTAATTCAAAGTAGCTACAGATAAAGACAGATTTAGAATTTACTTTGTTGCC
>PVKE010044228.1:0-13087 GCA_004027555.1 Craseonycteris thonglongyai | reverse complement strand
GCTTGCAGAGTTTCTGCTGAGAAGTCTGGTGACAGCCTGATAGGTTTTCCTTTGAAAGTTATGTTTTGTTTTTCCCTGGCAGCCTTGAGGATTTTTTCTTTGTCATTGATTTTTGTCATCTTCAGAACAATGTGCCTTGGAGAAGATCTGCTAGGGTCTAGGAAGTTAGGGCTTCTGCTTTCCTTTTGGATTTGGGGCTTTATTTTCTTACACAGGTTAGGGAAATTTTCATCCACTATTTGTTTTAGTAGACTCTGAGAAGATTTCATCTCGCTTCCTTCTGGTACCTCTATTATTCTAATATTGTTCTTTCTGATGGAGTCAGAAAGTTCTTGTAGGGCTCTTTCATTTCTCTTGATTTTCCTTTCCCTTTCTTCTTCCCTCTTTGACATTTCCATGTTTGTATCTTCAATTTCACTCATCCTTTCCTCTAGCTGGTCAGCCCTGTTTCCTATGCTGGTCAGTTCTTTTTTGAGCTCTCCCATGATGCCTTTCATTTCAAGGAGTTCCTTTTGGTTCTGCTGTAGCTTCTCAATTTTGTTCGTAAAGTACTCATTTTGCTCAGAAAATTTCTTGTTGGGGTCATTTAACTGTGTCTGGGTACTTTGCCAGTATTGAGTGAGCTGTCTGAGTGTCTTGATTAATGCAGCCCTGAATTCTGTTTCACTTAGATTTGATTCCCAGTGTGCAAGGTCCTTTACTAAAGACCGCCCCTGATCTTCTGGAGGGGCTTTGGTTTCTGAGGTGTGCATTGTATTTGATGTGGTTCTTTTTGCTTTACGCATGAGTCTGTTTTCCCTCTGGGGGTTTGCCTATCAGATGGGCTTCTCTTTATTTGTTCTTTTGGATTCAGTTGTGGGAGAAGGAGATTTTGGGAGAGGGTTGGGGGAAGCAGACAGCTTCTGTGTCCTGGGGCACTTCAGGCTGCTGTCTTAGCTGTTAGATAGCAGGGTAGTAAAGGTGTGGCCAGGGGTGGGGTCATGTGAGTAGGAGCTAGGGTGGTCGTGAGACACAATAGCAGATTCCTCTTTCAGCAGGGGGGCTGGTGGTTCAGTGGGGGTGGCGCGCAGGAGCTCTGGTCTTTCCTCCTCCTGGCTGCCCCTCCTTCAATTGTATCTGTAAGGCACGCCCACAGGGCAGCACTTGGATGGGCTGGGGCTTGCCAGAGGCCCTGGTCAGCCGCGCAGTCTCGCGCACAGGCAATGACACCGCGGAGACCCGGCCGGCAGCCCAGTTGAGCGCGCGGTCCACAACGCCCCAGAGGCCCGGTGGACGGGACGCCAAAAGCCCAGCTGCGTGCTCTTGAGCAGGCAACAGCGCTGCCGTGGCCCAGTGGGCAGGGCACCGAAAGCCGGTCCCGTGCACAGGCAGCGTTGCTGCGGCAGCCTGGTGAGCAGGGTCCTAAAAGCCCTGTAGGGCACCGGCGAGCAGGCCGTGGCGCTTTGGGTCGGCCTGGTGGGCGGGGCACCGAAAGCCCGGTGCACGCACGCAGTGATGCGCAGGGGCCTAGTGGGCGGGGCGCCGAAAGCCCAGCCACACACTAATGCGCAGGCAGAGTCGGCACAGCGGCCTGGTGAGCGGGGCACCAAAACCCCAATTGCGTGCTGGCAAGCAAGCAGCGGTGTCGCTGCGGCCTGGTGGGCGGGGCGCCAAATGCCCAGTTGCACGCTGGCAGCGGCGCTGTGGAGGCCCGGTGGGTGGTGCGCCGAAAGCCCTGCGCGCACAGGCCGTAGCTCGAGCGGCAGACGCTCTGTGCTCCCGGCTCTGTTGAGACCGCCGGATTCACTCTAAGCACGTCCAATGCAGCTATGCCCACTCAAGCCCCAGCCCTCACTCCAAGAGCCCTGTCCTCAGAAGGCGCTCCTTCACAGTCAATCTCCTCCGTAAATCAGGGGTGCTGAGCTGTTGTGGGCTGGTGCCCTGCTCTCACCCCGCCCGCCGGGAAGTGCAGCCGCCCAGCTCCACAGTCCCTGTTCCACTTTAGGCTCTGTGATCTGATTAGGGCACTGTATGCTGTCCCTTGAGTTCGCATGTTAAATTGTCCACAGTCTTGTGGGGCTTCCACGCTCCCTAGGTCTCGGCTTCCAGCCCGCCCTCGATCCAGCTCCACTTTGACCATAGTCCACCAATCCCCCTTTGTTTTTGCCAGCCCCCGGCCGCACTCCGAGTCTCTGTCCCCGAACCTCTGCTTCCCTTTTCCTCTCCTGCTCTCCCCTTTTTTCTCTAACCTTTGTGTGTTGTTCCGTGTTGTGTGGTTCTCTTAGTTGAGGTTTCTTCTCAGGGTTTCCCCTGTGGATTCCCATCTGTTCACAAGGCCCTTCCCAGGCAGTTAACGGCGCTCTCCTCTCATGCCGCCATCTTGGGTCCTCTCCACTCTATTTTATTTAGTGATGATTTCCTTCACGTAATTACTTACCAGTATGTATAAAGTATTGGGAATGTCGCTAGTTTAACAAGAATTTTCCGAATATTCTGAAGAGGAAACATTATAAGCAACAATCTCTCTACCATAATTGGATATATTTGCAGACTATATTCAGGTAAATTTAACTTAAGAAATCATAAGAATTTTTAAAAATTGTTTCGGATCATTTGCAGCTATAATTGCGATGAAATTAGTTCGCATAATCAGGTTTTTTGAGAGATATTGTGTGCAAGATATTTTCAGTTTTACTATTTATTCATGTTGAAGTCACTTTATTTTAGTGCCCAACGATGGCCGAGAAGAGAAAAAGAAAAATAGACGACGAACGTCTGCAATTTCAAGAAGAATGGAGTTTGAAATACTTCTTCATCTAATCCTGCGAGAAAGCATTGTGTGTGATTTCCAATGAAATCGTGGCTGTGATGAAAAAATGCAACCTGTGCCGTCATCATCGAAGCAAACATCAGGAGAAAAATGCACAGTTGGAAGGTAATGTCCGTGCCGAAAAATTTTCTAAATTACAAAATCAACTCACATCTCAGAGGACATTGTTCAGTAAATCCTCAAATGAAAATGAATCCTTAACTAAGGCCAGTTATAAAGTTGCCTACATCCTGACTACAAGTGGCAAACCATTTACAGATGGTGAAGTAGTGAAGGAATGTTTGTTGGTGGTGGCTGAGGAACTTTGCCCTGAAAAGTCGAAACAATTTAAAAATGTAGCTTTGGGTGCAAATACCATTGCCCGCCGTGTTGCAGACATGGGTGAAAACATTGTGACTCAAATAGCAAAAAATGCAAGCAAGTTTTGCCATTTTTCAATTGCAATGGATGAATCGCTGGACAGCTGCTCCACCTCTCAATTGCTTGTGTTCATTAGAGGTGTGGATGAAGACATGAACATAACACAAGAGCTGGCTTCCCTACATAGCATGTATGGCACTGTTACCAGAGAGGATATATTCAATGAATTGAAAAAAACATTTGCTGATTATAAATTGGACCGGACTAACCTCAGTTGCCTGACTGTTGATGGAGGAAAGAACGTGAATGGTATAAAGAAAGGCTTGGTTGGGCAAGTGAAGTGATGTGTAATGAGAAAAACATTCCATAACCAATGTTACTGCACTGCATTATTCATCAGGAAGCTTTGTGTGCTAAATATGTGGACATTAGCAGTGTACTGAATCCTGTGGTGAAGATAGTGAATTTAATAAGGTCACATGGGCTCAACCATAGACAGTTCAGAGACATGTTGAAAGATACAGACACAGAATTGCAAGATTTACCATATTACACAGCAGTAAGATGGCTAAGTTCTGAGCAGAGTATTTGAATTAATAAAAGAAATAGGTGACTTCCTGGAAAGTAAAGACAAGCCATAGCCATTACTGTCTGATGAAGAGTGGGTATGGAAATTGGCCTTTGCTGCAGACATAACTAGTCATTTAAATTTTCTGAACCTAAAACTACAAGGATAGAAAAATCTAGTTTCTGATCTATACACCCACCTAAAGGCCTTCAGATCTAAACTTGTCTTGTTTTTGGAACAAGTACAGGCCAACAACTTGACGCACTTTCAGCAGTGCAAGGTCTTAATGGCTGAACAACAGCTGAGTTCCCCACGTCATTTGCATGCGAGATCATCAAAGACCTCCAGCTGCAGTTTAAGGAGCAGTTTTCTGACTTGGATTCAAAGGCAGAAGAAGTGAGACTGTTTCAAAACCCATTTGAAGCAGATGTGGCCTGTTGCCCAGATGAACTGCAGCTGGAGGTCATTGAGTTGTAAGAAAATGACCTCCTTAGGGACAAGTTCAAAGAAGGACTTGTGGGTTTTTACCAGTTTTTGCCCAAGGAAGACTTTCCTAATGTCAAAACTTTTGCATCAAGGTACCTTTCAATCATTGGAACAACATACTTGTGTGAACAAACATTTTCAAGAATGAAATACGTGAAGAACAATTTGAGAACAAACTTGTCTGATGATAATCTCAGGTCACTGTTGATGTTAGGGACATCAAATCTAAAGCCAGAAATGTCTGCTATTTTGGCATCAGGAAACAATTTCACCATTCTCACTAATACAGGTGTTCATGTGTAGTGTATCAATGTGTTATTAAATAATAACTGAATACAATAATATTAAATAAATAATTTAAAACAACATCTATGTTTTGATTCTTTTTTATTTGGACCTCAAGTGTGTAGTCAGCCCCCAAACTGCTGTTTGATAGTTAATGCGGCCCTCGGGGTGAAAAGTTTGGAGACCCCTGATCTATAACATACAAACCTTGTTTTCTTTATCATGCCATGATCATTTGGTTCAGTGATAAAGATTTCTACAAAATAGAGTTTAAGGAAACCTACTTATGTGGAATATAAAACAGAAAGCAACAAAGAAACCAAATCTCATAGACGTAGTCAAGTTTAGTGGTTACCTGAGGGTAAGGGAAAGGGGGTGGAGAAAAGAGAGGGAGACCTACATATATTATGATGGGAAGAAAGCTGACTGTGGGTCATGAACACATGTTGTAACACATAGACGAGGCACTGCAGGGTTGTACACCTGGAGTCAATGTAATTTTTACTAATTAATGTCACCCTAATAAATTTAAAAATAAAAAAACAAGAACAAAAACAAAACACTACTTTCTTCCTTAGAAGGTAATTGTCTCTAAATAGGTGTATATAAAACCATCAGATTAGTAAACAAAGGCAGAAATGTTCCCTGTTCTGTGAAAATCAATGAAGTATAAAATGGGTTATGATCAAATTGTGTAAATGCTACTTCTGAACACATAATATTATCATTCATTGAGAAATCCTAAACAATTATATCTGAGTGAATGTGACGTAGCCTATTTTATATCTAAAATATCTACTGAGCCAAAGAGATAACAAACAAGGAATCACTGAAACTCACAATCATGAGGACAATATAACAATATTTTAACAACTAATGATGTACAGCCATGAAGACTGCTCTAGGTTCCCTCTCCCTCTCTCACATATATCTCCTCTCAAACAATAAAATAAATCTTAAAAAAAAACCCACAATATTTTAACCACTGCAATTGTTTTAATTGTAGGTTAGACAGGAAATAAAAGAGATAGAAACAGCTTTGCAATACTGCAAAGATGGATGTTAATTGTTCCCTAGGCAGTTGTAAAAAAACAAAAACATCAAATATTTTTACCTTACAGATATGTACTGGAAAAATAGGGTATCTTACATTTAACTTCACGAACTCACTCTTGAAAAAGTGCTACAGGGAAGCTGGGAGGTTTCAGCGGGTTGAGCGCTCACTTTGCAGCCCCGGAGACTGGGCATCAAGTCCCGGGTCCAGCCCAGAAGGACCCATATGCTGAACTGGGGTGTGCTCCCAGTTCAGTTCTTGCCGGGGCCTATGTGGGAGGCTCCTGACCCACTTCCTGACTTGCACAGCCCCCTGCCCACCTGTGGAGTGAAACTATATGGAAAACTGATGCTATTGACTGTGGAGACTGCTCTGGTCCTTCCCCATTCTCTCTGTCTCTCTCTCTCAAAAACCAATAAAAATAAATCTTAAAAAACGAAAGAATAAGTGCTACATAACTCATTGCTGATTGTCACTATGGTCAATTTTGAAGTACTCCCCTTGGAAAGCTCTGCACCAAACCGAGCATCTAGTCTACTTTTCAAAGCAATTTTGGAACTCTTTTTATACAATGGCCATCAGAGCCATCATCATATTAGCCTTGATGTCCTGAATGTTATCAAAATGTCTTCTATTCAATATTTCCTTTATCTTTGGGTAATGAAAAAAGTCATTGGGGCCAGAGCAGGTAAATAGAAAGGGTTTTACAATACAGTTATTTGTTTACTGGCTAAAAACTCCCTCAGAAACAAAGCCCTGTGAGCTGGTGAATTTTTGTGATGTAGAGCCATGACTTGTTGGTGAAAAGTTCAGGTTGTTTTTGTGTAACTTTTTCATGCAACCTTTGTGGCACTTTCAAATAGTCAACTTGGTTGACTGTTTGTCCAGTTGGTACAAATTCGTAAGGAACAATCCTTCTGATATCAAAATAGGTTAGCAACATTGTTTTGATTCAATTTAAACTGACAGAACATTTTTGGTAATTGAGAATTGGCTGATTTCCATTGTGCATTTTGGTATTTTGCTTGAGAGTCACATTCATATACCTATGTTTCATTGCCAGAGAGAACACAGCCCAAAACATCATCTTACCTCTCCAAAAGGTCTTGGCAAACTTTGACTCTCATTTGCTTTTGTTCATTGGTGAGCTCCTTTGGGACCATTTTTGTGCATATATTTCTCATGCCAAGATATTTAGTTCAGATTTTCCTATTTCTCTATTGATGTTTACTTGGTCTGCTATACTACTCACAGTCAGCTGATGATGCTGACCCACAATTTAATAATTTTTTGGCAATGTTTTCATTAGTTTTGCTTGTTTCTGGAATCCCTGACTTCTCTTCACCAGTGACACTTTCTCTTCCCTTAGAAAAATGTGTAATTCGTTTGTACACTGCTGGTTTTTTTTATGGCATTATCCACATAAACTTGAACTAACATGTTTCTGATTTCACTTCCACTCTTTTCAAGTTTAACAAGAAATTTAAGGTTTGTTCCTTGCTCTAATTCAAGCTCTGATATTAGTGTGACTGCACAGAAAAACACACAACAGCAACAATGAATGTCACTCAGTAATACACTACCACATGCTGACATGAACACAGTTGTGAGACACTGATATACCAAAGTTATAAAACCTTATCTATTTGTTTGTACAGCACTACCATTGTAAGTGCACAGTGACAGGTTCGTGAACTTAATTGTCGTATTTTGTATGTGCCCCAGTCTTATTCACCAACAGAAAATATGTTGTTCACATTTAAAGAAATGAAATCAAACAGTATAAATCATAAGCAAAGGGACTTCAGACATGTCTCCCAGGCATACCATCTAGTAAAATTTTGTAAAGAAAAGCAGTTTCCTTCAGCTGGGCAGATGGACCCGGTGAACACATAAGCAATTAGCTGAGTAATGAAGCAGAAAGACCAAGAGAAAAGAAAAAAAATGCATACCATATTGGTACAATACAAAAGTAATTATTTTTTGCTATGCAATCACAGAGATGTAGTAATTATTTTAGAATTTGGGCTATATTTTTAATAAAATTGGAAGCAAAATGAAAGAAAAGAAGATAAAAATAATTGTATAACCAGAAGGTTGCTGATTTTGTCTATTATAGGGTATGAGCCTACATTTTCCATCATTTGTTTGTTTTCCATTTGAAAATTGAAATAAAAGATAAAGATGGGAAAAGGTTAGAAAACCATAGACAATGTAAAAAGACAAGCCACAGACTAAAAGAAGATCTTTCCAATGGATATAACTGACAAAATATTGGTATCCAGAATATATAAAGAATTCTTACAAATGAACTAGAAAACCATAATTTACTCATAGGAAAAGTAAGGAAAACAAAATGAGACAATTCACGAAGAAATAAACTCCAATGGCCAATAATTATGAGAAGACACTCGACTTTACCAGTAATAAGATTCTATTTAATCTATTATATTGGAACACTTAATAAGTCAATTAACACCAAACGTTGGTGAGAATATGAGGAAATCGGGATAGCTATATATCTCTACTATAGTGAAAGTAAATGCAATTACTTTGGAAGGCAACCTGGAATACCTAGTAAATTTGAAGATAAAAACACATTTCTGCTTCTAGGTATCCTTTCTCATGGTGGTAAAAAGATTTAATTTCAATGTTCATAAACAGAGGAAATGGATAAACTATGGTTTATTCAGGCAATGGCATATTCCACAGCATTAAATTGTCTTGATCTGTTTGTATCAACATGAGCAAATCTTAAAAACAAAGCTATTTTAAAAAATCAGGGGAAGCTGGGATGGCTCAGTGGGTTAAGCGCTCACTTTGCAGCGCTGGGGACCAGGGATCGAATCCCCCGGCCCCGGCCCGTGCGGAACCATATGCTGAGCTGGGAGCTCCCCTAGTTCAGTTCTCTCTCTGTCTCTGTATCTCTCTCTCTCTCTTTCTCTCTCTCTGTCAAAAATAAAAATAAATAAATATATATATATATTTACAAAATCAATTTACAAATCATGTATAATATTTATGCAAATTTGAGGGGCAAACAAAGTTTTAGTAAGTTTTAGTGATGGGTAATTACATATGTAAGTACCTGTCATAAATTTATGTACATACGAACATTATGAAAATATAAACAAAAGAATACAAACCAAATCTAATTTCAGGTGAGTGGTTGACTCTGGGAAGAAATGGAGGGGGTGAAGCTTTACACAGGTCTTTAAATTTTTGTGTTTTATTAAAAATAAAGAGCACTATGAAACAAATGTGACAAGATGTTAATGAAGGTTTAATATTGGAAATGTGCACATAAATGTATTTTATGCACATTTTGGGTATGTTTAAAAGGTTCTATACAGAAAAATATATTCAGTGTTTATGCATATTGCTGTGTGTGTGTATGTGTGTGTCCTTAGAAAAGACCAAGGACAGAAAATGTAGTGATGGAAAATTGCTGATTAGACAAAAGTAACATCATCAGCTCTGTTTATCGAATGAAAATGTTTATTAGCTTGACATAAAATGGTACCATAATGAGAATAGTAAAATTAATTCCTTAAAAAAAAATTCTTTTGACAGAGACAGAGAGAAGGGAGAGGACCCATAGCAATTTCCACAGTTGCACATCATTGGTTTTCAACAAGGTTTTGTTCCACACAGGTGGGTTGAGGCCACCGAGGGTGGGAACTGGGCTGGAGACATCCCACATGGGTGGCATGCCCCCCTTGAGCCAGGGACTGAACTGGGGGGAGGTTAGAATTGAACTGGGGACCCCTGGATGGAAAGCACACCCCAGTTCAGCATATGGGTCCACATGGGCTGGGGCTTGGATTTGATCCTCGGCTCCCAGGGCTGTAAAGTGAGTTCTTAACCCACTGAGTCATCCGGGACTTACATAATCTTTAGTTGTTTGGTTTTGTTTGTTTGTTTGTTTGTTTGTTTTTAAGTGAAAGGGTTCGATGGTCATTTCAGACATGGACAACAAAAATGTCCTTTGAAATCATCTAGCTCATGTCTTTCAGTTGCTATCAGTCTCAATCCATTCTGTCAGGTGATTGGACCCTTTCTCTTTGGTACAGCACAAGTGAAGGAAGGACTGCTGATTTTAGTTTTGCTTGTAGTAAATTCTTAACGACCTCACCAAGGAGTGATGGGAATGTATAGAGTACAGGATTTAAGGTTTGAGAATTCAATCTCTACCCATAACTTCTTATAAGTTGGACTTGCGGTTTGACCTCTCTGGACCTCTGTTCTTCCATATTTCAAATGAACATAATAAAGTTGACCATCAGACACTATTTTAAGCTATATATATTTTGGGTGTGTCTACCATTAGATAAATGCAAGGTGCTACACAATAACTTTATGATATTGATGTCATTGCAACATATATTATGATATTCCCTTATAAGAAAGGGCCACAAGAAAGGGCCCTGTACAAATACCCAGGGTAGTACAGGGTATTTGTACTACCCTGACCAAGAAAACTCACTTGAGAGAGCCTCAAGATGATCTGTTTCATACTGAATATGATTATAAAGTATTTATTAAATTTCCAGATTAAATGACACCTAACACTGAACATTAGTTAATCACTTTGCAATGACACTTAGGAATAAATATGGCAGAAACATTGAAAAAATCCAGACACTTATTAAGACTACCTACTTGAGTGCTCATTAGCAGATAAATAAGCAAAAGATAAGGAAGAAAGGTTTGAAAACCACACAAATCTGTCAATGCACATGGCACAACATTTCTGAAATGCTTTATGTTCCAAAAAGCTGGTGATCTGTTATCCTTAGGCTAATCAGATCATACTTAAAATATGTGCTAATTGCTTACTGGACCACCTGAAAGGAAGCTCTAGGTTCTTGATACTAATGGAATTTGCTTTAACTATTACCTGATATATATATATATATATATATATATATATATATATATATATATATATATATATATATATACATATATAAAATATATGGAATATGGCATATGTAATATATAATATATATAATATATAATAAATATAATATATACTACATAAAATATATAATGTGTGTGTGTGTGTATGTGTAGGGTCTGGCAGAAGTAATGCCCTTTTTTAAGTAGTAGAGTGTCAGAGTTTAATACTGCTATGTCATAGAATTTTGTAATAAATGATTTGGTATAGATTACCAGATCATAAAAAAGAGACAGTACCTCTGCTGAACTGTATATATGTTTGTTTGTTTTTTTCTTAAATTGGTAAATTCATTGAGGTGACATTGGTTGGTAATAATTACATAGTTTCCAGGTGTACAATTCTACATTACATTGTCTATGTATTGCATTATGTGGTCATCACCCACAGTTAGCTCTCTTTCTATCATCATATATTTGATGATCCCTCCCATCTCATCCCCTTCACTCTTCCACTAACCTCTCCCTTTACCCTCAGATAATCACTAAACTATTGACTGTGTCCATGAGTTTTTGTTTCTTTGTTACTTTCAGTTTTATAATCCACCTATAAGTGAGGTCATATGTCTGAATTTGAATTATAGCAGTGAACAAACATTAAATGTCTTATTGAATTTGGTAAGAGTGGAAGTGAAATCAGGAACAGGTTAGTCCAAACTTGTGGGGATAATACCATGAAGATAATGGAAATGTACAAATGGATTAAACCTTTTTCTGAGGAGAAAGCATCAGTGATGAAGAGAAGTCAGGGTGACCATTATCAAGCAGAATTAATAAAAACATTACAAAACTCATCAAATTGTGCATCAAAATTGTGGGCTGCCTCTGAGAAGCATAACAGATCATGTAAACATCGATAGAGTTAGAAAAATATGAACTGAAAATCTTGACATGAGAATGGTGTGTGCAAAAATGGTCCTGAAAGAGCTCACCCATGAACAAAAGTAAAGGAGAGCTGAAGTTTGCCAAGATCTTTTGGAGAAGCAAGACAATGTTTGGGACCATGTTATCATGAGTGATGAAACATGTGTGTACCATTATGATCCTGAAACAAAGTGTCAAAATGCACAGTGAAAGTCAGCCAATTCTCCATGACAAAAAGTATTCCAAAAGTACAACTCAAGAATCAAAATGATGTGACTAGCATTTTTTGATATTAGAGGGTTGTTCAATATGAATTTGTACCAACTAGACAGTCAACCAAGTTTACAATTTGGAAGTGCTGAAAATTCTGTGTGAAAATGTTAGACAATAACAGCCTGAACTTTTCACCAAAAACTTATGGCTCTTGCATTGTGACAATGAAGCAGTTCACAAGGCGCTGTCTGTGAGGGAGATTTTAGCCAGTAAACAAATAACTGTATTAGAACACTATCCTTCTTCACCTGATGTGGTCCCCAATGATTTTTCTTCCTTAACTGAAGATACAGGACATATTGAAAGGAAAATATTTTGATGAAGTTCAGTACATAAAAGGTAATATGACGATGGCTTTGATGGCCATTCCAGAAAAACAATTCCAAAATTGCTTTGAATTGTAGACTAGGGTCTGGCATCAGTTTGTATCTTCCCAAAAGGAGTGTTTGGAAGGTGACTGTAGTGATATTTGAGCAATGAGGTATGTAGTACTTTTTCTAGGATGAGTTTATGAATTTAATTGTCAAACCTAGGCTCTCCAGAAAGTATCCAGCCATGTAACTATTTTCATTATATTGACAATGGATGGATTTTTTTCAAGACAGCTCTTATCTATATCTAGGTATTTACACACACACACATACACAGAGAGAGAGAGAGTATAATTTTACCTAAGTATTAGTGTGTTATAAAGTTAATATGTCATTTTACTGGTACATAGTATTTCAGTTTTCTCTAAACAGAACTGGAATAAAGTTACATTATGATTTGCTATGTTTATTTCAAGATGATTTACACTTCTTTTGTTTCTCAAAATAGAGACACAATCACCATGGATAAGATGTTTCTATGGCTAAAATTATTTCTACAGTGTTTGTGCCTGAAGACTCAGAAGAAATCAACCATTTCATATAAGTATATATTTTTGGTAAAATAATATGTAACAAAAAATAGTCAGAAAATACAGTTAGCTGTCTCTAAAGATTACTTTCATGTGGGTGGAGAAAGTATATGCCCCCTTGCTTTTCTACCTCAATGAAAAGCACAGTTTTCTCCTTTTGGTTAAAGAAACAAAAGTAAAATAGGAGAGAAAACATATAAGCAACAGAATTTAAACTAAAACTAAACCCAGCTGTAATAGTAGGAAGCTTGTATTCCGTAAATAAAAGCAGGGTCTCCTGCAAAGGCAAAAAGCCTTGTTCACTGTGCAACATGTGTTCCCTGCTATTAGAAAAAAGTGGAAAATCTCAGTCCAGAAGTACCAATCTTGCACAATTGCTTCTGCAGTATTCCTGCTAACCCTAGGCTTCTCAAAAGCTCTACATGTCAAGTATAAGTTGTGAATCATCCTGGCTAGGAGGTGAGTATATGGCTGCCTATTTCTGAGAATGAAAGAAAAAAAAAAGGAGTGCATTTAGAGAGGATTTGA
>PVKE010044227.1:0-13087 GCA_004027555.1 Craseonycteris thonglongyai | reverse complement strand
CCCTCAGCTTTGTAGAAACTCAATGAATATTGATATTCATCCACCCATTACGTCCCTGATTGAACACCATCAAGGAGCCTGTACTGATGTTTCTTAAAAAGCATTTGATGGGGCTATTTATCTGTAGAGGCTAACTTCCAAATGTATTCAACTACTTGCCATCTTCTTTCAGCTGTCCTGTTTAGTAATTGCTTCCCCCTTTCCTGGTATTTCCCTGCCCCTCATCACAAAGAAAAATGTCTAATCATGAGTGGATTCCTTTTAGACTTGAAAAAAAATGGTACAAGAGTTATTATTATTATTATTAATATTATGTTGCTGGCTTGCCTTTCTTGCCAGAGTGATTTTAGAAAGAGGACCTTAGTGGTGAAGACACTGCACTGTGGATTAAAATCATATGTTCTGAAAGGGTGGACCAAGATGTAAGCACTGTCTGCTATCAAGGCAGAGCTCCCTTGTTAAAGTGTCTGCACCATGTTTCTTTTCCCCAAAAATGAAGGATAAGAAAATTATAAAACTATGAAGCACTTTTGTTTAACTATGTCATTGTAGTTTTATAGTTGTTTTAACTACTTGAATGTATTTAGATATGGGAATTCAGAGAAGGCTGTGAAATATGTTCTAAGGTTTGAAGGGTAAGAGTGCTGTCAGAGCTGGTTACTTGGTGTGTTGTCTCAGGAGAATGATCTGCCAGGCTGCATATTCTGACAAAAGGCACTCTGCCTGTTGTATCTTGCTTTCTGAAAAGGAGGTAGGAGAGGAGAGGCTCTGGAAAATGTCTTACAGGGCTTCATATTGCTTTTAAGGTGTTTCCAATTCCTTTTCTTGCTATGAAAACTACCTGTAAGCCAAGTAGGTTGCATAAAATGAAGGAAAAGAAAATGAAGTCTGTTAATCTCCCAAGACAGAAATTTATTACATGAAAACCAAGTGACAACTTGGAACCTGGCCTCATGTTCTGCAGAGGAAAAGTCTCCTGTCTAAGGAATTGCAAGAGTCTGGGGCTTAACTCTGATAGGGGCCTTACACTGGCCTCCTGAAGGACAACTGAGCCCAGCCAGATGTCATCTCCATGATTGCAGCCCAATGTTCCAGCTGCTGAAGGAGCTGTTGATTTAAGTTATCATGATAAACGAGGACATAGCTGTAAGATAAATGCCAGGGACCTCAGACGCCAGTCTCACGTGAGACTTCACAAGAACAGCAAACACTCCTCTGTTCTTCCAGGTGTAACTTTCTAGAGAGGTTCTTCAGTGACCATACAGGGTATGTGAGAGGCAGAGCCAAGTAGGGGGAAAATACTAGATGTGATGTCCAAGTCTATTAGCAATCTGTAGATCAGAAATAGTGAAAACAGCCTCTGTTACTCAGCACAGCATCACGGGGACAAGTCCAGGTTTTGGAGTTGGATTAGCTTTTGTTCAAATCCCAGCTTTGCTGCTCACCAACTATGTGACCTTGGGCAAGGCACTTAACCTTTCCATGCCTTAGTTTCCTCTTCTGTAACAAGATAATAATAATGATATCTACTTCAAAGGATTATGATAAAGATGAAATGAGTTAATATTTCTAAAGGGTCTAGGTAGGACAATGTCTGGCATATCTTAACCTCTATTATTTGTTAATTAAATTCCTTCCTATTCTCTTGTTTGTTTGTTTTTCATACCAAATCTGCTTTCATCATGTTGCAAATATTGACACTGAAGTTCAGAGAAGTAAAAAGAATTGTCCAAGGTCATCTATCTAGTCAAGACACAGGTCATGTGTTGCACGAAGTTGCCAAATTTAAGTAGAAACTATTGACAGTGGAATCCAGGCCTCTGTGTTCCCGTGTTGTGTGCTTCCAGTCTGCCACCCTGTGGTCCTCACCTTGCTTGTGCAAAATTGGGATGTTTGAACCAGTGGAAAGGGTTTTGTAAGCAAAATCACCTTTTTCCCTATGTTTGGGTATATTAGGACTCTGTGCCTATCACCTGTGGCTGTTTTTTCAGAGGTTTGGGCCATTGGATAAGACTGTATTTGGATAGGAAGGTCCAGTATATTATTTCATTTTTCCAAAAACAGCAGTATAAGCAAATTCTAAGGTGCTATTAAGAGTGAATTTAGTGCTCAGGCTGTTTTACATTGTCATTACCACACAGAGGATGGGAGGGCTATGAAGAAGAACCAGGGAAAGCAGAGACTGTGGAATGGAGCCTGAACACAAAGACTTGGTGACCATGCGGCAATGGCTGTATTGGTGGGAAGGCAGAGAATGAAGATGTGAAAATGTTGTGAATGGCAAGATGCTAAAGTGGGAGGAGAGCATATATGTAAGTGTCTAGTTTAGAGAGAGATGGGGCTCTTTTGGGATGTTATTTGTGAACTTGAGAAGGATTTATGTTTACCCTGTGTTTTAAAGGCTGAATGGGCAATCCAAGACTACCTGGTTCAACTTCCCCATGTACTTGAGGAGGCATCAAAGAATGATAAACGTGGCCCAAATCAAGGCCCCACAGTGTGACTCCATATTCCTCAAGTAACTGTGATGGCAAGGTGGATTTTCGGGGACTTTGTGAAGAGAGTGTCTAGGTTACTTGGCAGTTTTATTTCGTATTATAATCTAGCAAATAGTCTTTTAATTTCCTTTCCTAGGACCTTGAGAGCTTTCAGGGTGTGTATGAAACACCCCTCCCTCCATCTAATCTATCCTGAGATAGTGATGAGATCAGAGTATGAGCTTAGTAATATGGGCCAGGTCCTGTATATTGACCCAGGTGAGTACCAGCTTTAGTTTTTGGGTTTTAAGCTGTCAGGCCAATCCCAGTGACATGTCTCTGCATTTGTGTGAGTCATACCTTTTTATTTGTAAGCATCACCACTGACTTTCCTAATCTGTTTGAAAATAGGCAATAACCCCAGGAGTGGCAAATATTAACAATGGTTCTGTGTGTCTAGGGAAAATTCTGTCTCCTCCTTGGTTTGAGCAGAGGTCAATCAGAAGTAGCTCTAGTCTCAGAGCTCAGGGGGCTGGCTGATAGTTGGGAAAGGCAGTCCAGAAGTTGCTAGAAGGCAGCCTAGGGTTGAGGTTGGGCCTCCTTCCCCCTGGCCTGCTGTGTGGTGCTGGTGTTTCTCAGGATATGGGGCTGGACTTGCAAACAGCCAGTAATAAGGCAAAAAAGATGTCTCAGAATGTTCAAAATATTGCATCACATGGCTGCCACTGCTTCCTCAACCACGTTCCCCTATTACCCAAGGTTACCTCTTCTCCACAGGGATTTGCACTCAGTAGTCATTCAAGGATGCTCTTGGAAGACAAAGCACTTAATAAATGTACTTCAACTCATCTTAATGGAAAGCTAGAAGGACCCATGGAAGATAGCTTTCTCAAACTGATCTGTATACTTAAAAAGTGGAGGCCTAGAGGAGATGGGACTTGCCCAAGCTCACAGCACAAGTTGGTGGCAGAACTGGGGCTGCACAGCTTAGTTCTCAAGTTGGTTCTCCTTATCTAAGAAGTAGCCTCTCCTTAGGAATCAGAGGCATACACACTTTTAAACTTGGGCTATTGGCCTCCTCCTGGGATGCGGTCCACCACAGAGGAAATAGAATAAAATATTCAGTGTGCTTAGGCTTTAACATGTGCTTAGAACTCTTTTTTTTTTTATTTTAATTTTTCGGTTTATTGGGGTGACATTGATTGATAACAATTACATTGTTTCCAGGTGTTTAATTTTATATTACATTGTCTATACCAACCAAATAGGAGAAAATATTTGCAAATAATGCCTCTGATAAGGGGCTAACATCTAAAATATATAAAGAATTAATACAACTCAATACCAAGAAAACAAATGATCAAAATAAAAAATGGGCAGAAGACCTAAACAGACACTTTTTCCTTGAAGACATACAAATAGCCAACAGATACATGAAAAAATGCTTAGAACTCTTGTGTCTGTTTTATTCATGTGCAAAAAGAAGTGAATTTTTCCAAAGAATAAGGTTCAGGGATTCTGGGTAGCAGCTGGAGAGCAGTTGGTACTTCTCTTTAGGCCATTCTTCCAGGATTCACTTATCTTTTCCCAAAACCCTGGTCCTAAAGTCTGTGGGCCTGGGTGCAAGGTCCTGGCAGGGGCTTTGCTGTGGGGAAAGCTGTGGAAGGGGCGACCACCCCAACAATATCTTCAGGACTTTATGTCATTGTTCATTGGGTGGCTAGTGTTCTTGGTAGTGCAAATAATGTATGAAGTGGCTTCTGGTCTTTTCTGGTAGAGTGCAAAGTTGTGTAAGCCCCAGGGAGATACTTAGCTACACTGAACAAGTCAGGGTAGGGAGGTGGTACAGTGAGGGGTCACTGAGATGAGCTATAGGCAAACAGTATCTCTGGGTATGGTGGTCAGGACATTCACAAGAACCAGTGTCTGGAAGAATCATGATCCTAAGACAAGAAAGAGAAATTCAGATAGTGTTCAGGAGGAGGGAAATGCTGTGCTCTTTCTTAGCTGATCAGACAATTCTTTGGGTATTGAATTCAGGTCTGGGTTTCAAATCAGAAAGCCCAGTTACAGTGTACTCTATGGTTTTAAATCCTCCATCTGCTATCTTGGTGAAATTATTTAACCTCTGTGTGCCTCAGTTTCCTCCTTTGTAGAATGGTGTTGTTGTGAGGAAGAAATGAATTAATACATGGAATGTACCTAGCACAGAGTAGGTGTGTTCAATAAATACTAAATGTTGCTCCTCTGCTTGACACTTACATAATGCCCACATCACTAGTATAAGTGTCTCTGTGCTTGTTTGTCTCTCTATGTAGAAGCTAGGTTCTGGGAGAGCAGCAGCCACTTTTGTTGTGCTCACTACTCTATACCCAGAACTCTCCTGGCTGTTACTCAGTAGGGTGGGCACTCAAGAAGAAAAGAATGAAGAAAGGAAGGGAAGGCGGAAAACAGGAGAGCATTATTTGGATGAGGAAGGGACTGGAAATCAATTGTGTCACATGAAAAGTGAAGGAAATGGGAACACATAAATAAGAAATGAGAAGACTCAGAGGGGCCATGGGAGGAAACTGCACATTGCCAAAGGCTCTTCTAAAAGAGAAAGAAGATTTCATTATCAAAACAAGCAGGGGGCTCCTGGAGTGCAGGGAGAGGACCAGTGACTGCAGCTGAGAAGGACTATTGAGTGCTGTAAAGTGAAGGGGCTCTTAGAACAAGTGAATTTGCTGACTTTGGAGCCTGGAGGAGCCCTTGATGCTGCTACTACAGAAGGGATTCAAACATCAGAGGGAACTGCAGGGCCTGATTAAAAAAATGTTTCAGTCCAACTGCCCCACCCATTTCCCCAGGGCTTTATATCCTTGCTCATTGGGTGGCTGGTGTTCTTGGGAGTGGAAATGATGTGTGAAGTGACTTCTGATCTTTTCTGGCACAGTGCAAAGTTGTGTGAAGCTTAGGAAAATACTTAGTAGCTACACTGAACAAGCCTTTCCCAAGTCAGTATTGGAGAAAAAAATAACTCCATTAGAAGTGCTAAATGAGGATCATAATGAGATATCCAAAGTCTTGCCAAGTGAATTTAATCGCTTTCTGATCCCAACAGCCACACAATTCAACTCTTTCTTAGCATAATTAAGCAAGTAACAATGAGGATACTATTCTAAGACATGGTAATGAGATGCTGAGGGGCCTGAATTCAGCTGGAGGGGAATTCCTATTAAATATTTATTAGATATGCAAGTTCTTTAATAGCTAGAAAAAACAGAAGGAAATTTAGTTGAGTGAGGTCCATTTCCTTTGACATTCAACTGTTTAAAACGGAAGCTGCCAGGTCACACTACCTGTAGGTGTTTTCATCTTTCTGTCCTGAGGGCTTGCTTGACTCTGCAGCTGTAAAACTCCTTAGGTGAGCAGGAGCCACAGAAAAAGAGACTAAATTAGGGGATGATGAGGATGGCTGGGCATTTTTAAAAAACATTTTTTAAGATTTATTTTATTACTTTTGACAGACATAGAGACACAGAGAAAGAGAGACAGAGACAGAGACAGAGTGAAGGGGGAGGGCCCAGAGCAGTCTCTATAGTTGTATGTCATCAGTTTTTGACATGGTTTTGTTCTACACAGGTGGGCGGGGGCTTCGCAAGGTGGGAATTAGGTTGGTGGGCCTCCTGCATGGGAGGCATGGCCCCTCAGGCCAGGGGCCAAACCGGGGTGTGAGAACTGAACTGGGAGCCTCCTGCATGGGAAGCATACCCCAGTGAACTGGGTCTGCATGGGCCAGCTCTGGGACTTGATCCTCAGCCCCTGGGGCTGCAAAGTGAGCACTCAACCCACTGAGCCACCCTGGCTTCCCCTGGCTAGGTATTAAAGAAGAAAGAAGGACATAAAAGCTAGCAGAGTAGGGTAAATGGAATGTGGAATCTAGATTCATTTTTGAATTTCAGCTTGAAAACCACTAAGATGTGTGTGTGTTAGGTGAGAGACTTTGGATGAGTCACTTTACCTCTATGAGCCCACAGTCCGTAAAATGGATTTATTCATATCTAGCTCACAGGGTTATTCAGAGGACTAAATATAATGATGGCTGTGAAAGTGCCTTAAGAACTGGAAAGCACTGTACACACTACAGGAGCTTGGGTCCTTGACTTTGAATTCCTGCATAAGGATTTCCTGTGGTGTCAGCAAGCTCCTGGCAGAGTTGAAGCCCCTTCTCTGGTTGTAGTTAAAGGAGGAAAGCAGATGAGTTGGTTGAAAGATTGAAATTGAGCTGCACATTGAATTTTTTCTGCTTAGCAAGGGATACCCTGCACACCGAGGAACAAAATCATACATTTCTCCAACCGATGTTATCAGTATGCAAATAAGATGCCAGCTCCAGGCCTGGGCTACAGGAAGGGGAGCTCATCCTCTACTGAGTCTCCTGAGGGGATGATTTGAGTAACTATGCTTTCTGGGGAGCTCATTTTGATCTGGCATCTAGAGTTGATGGGCTCCAGCCAGGGCTGACCTGTATCTCATCTGTATTAGGAGTCAGAGGCATATCCTGAGCCCAACATAGAGATCTTCAGAGGATTTGAGAGTGGGGAGATGGAAGTATCAGCACCACAGGCAGACAGTTGATAAGAACGTAGCTTCTGGTGAGCTCCTCTTTCTTTGTGCCTGTGCCATCCCTAGTGTGCCATTAGAGCCACTGGATGATTTAGCCTTTATCCAACTGAGCAAATGTCCTTTGGTTATAGTGTCCTCTCAGCATGAAGGGTCTAGCTGATATGGGTCACAGATGTCAGCACCATACTTGGAACCTTAGAGATCATGCTTAGCTCAGCTGGAGATATACTTGACTTTTTCTTATTCCTCTGAGCCCTTTCAGCCCTGCTGATTTTTCTTGAGAATTCACTCCCATTGAATCTTTTCCTTTGCCTTTTGTAGCATGAATATATATCGTCTCCTTACCCTACCTGGATGATCATAGCAGGTTCCCATCAGAGGAAGCCTCTTGACTCTCAGGCCAATCCACCTACTGCCCCAGAGTCCTCTTTTTCAAAAAAGCACTCTGATAGTGTGCAACTGTTGGCAGGATGGTGATATCACACAATGCAAAGAAATATCAAACCTCTAAGCCATATAGCCAAGTTAGGAAGATAAACCTAAGCTTATTAGAAGTGCGATGGCAAGGCAAGACTTAAACAATTGTTCAAATAGATAATATGAAAGAAGATAGGTCACAAGGCAGGATGTGATTAATTTACCAAATGTTTTACTGATAATCATTTAGGGGCCTAGAGGTGGGAGGAAGAAGCCATGGTAGACTTGGGATGGGAAGAGTCTTGATCTAGGAGATGGGCTCTGATTTGTGTCTTCCAGAATGAGGATAATTTTTATGGAGAAGAGGGTTGTGGAGATCATCCCTATTTATTCTGGAATAGTAAGCATGTGCTGTGTGTCCTCTGTGTCCACTATAGTTGACAATGGGGGTAAGAAGTAGCTCCCTCATGTTACTTACAGATACAGCTTGATCTAAGTAGAAAAATATCAGGTACAACCAAGGAGCAGAGAGGTTATTTGGTTTCCTGTCCCCTAGAACAGTGGTCGGCAAACTGCCCTAGAACATAGAGATTTCTTTAGAAGTGTTCGAGGCCCTCTACCATGTAGCTCCAATTTACCTCTCTGACTTCATCCTCCTCCTTTTCTAGATTTTTACTTTATGAATTCTGATTCTGGTGTGTTTTGGTTCAAGACTATCGTTACTTTTAGTGGATTGTATCTGTTGTTCATTTGAAATCTTTCTATGTTTTTCGTAATTCTTTTGCCTTGAACTCTACTTTGATAATAGTAGCACCAATCCTGTTTACTTTGCATTTTTAGGTATGTCTCTGTCCTTTTGTTTTATACCCTTCTGTGTCAATTTATTTTTGAGGTGTCTTGAAGCTCTCAGTCAGGCCAGATGTGATTGAACACTAGCCTTTAAAATGACTAAGGGTTGGGGTTGAGAATCCAGCATAGCAGAGGAAATCGCAACTGAATGTCAAATGACTAATAGTGAAGCTCAAGAGGCAGCAGCCAGAATACACCTTTAGTTCAAGCAGCTTCCAGGAAGTGAACTAATATATTTGAATGTCTTTGCCTGTTCCTCTCTCCATGGGGAAAGAGAACCCTTGGCCTCTACTGGTCCTGATGCTTCTGGCTTCCTTGAACTTTGCCTACTCTTATCTGTGGTATAACTTCTGCCACACTTTGGCAATTTCTTGTGCCAATTGTTTGCCCAGACTGGATCCAGTCTAATTTTACCTATGAGTATAATTCCATCTGCCAATGATTCTCACTGTGACATGAATACAGGACTTGTTGCCTAGACACCTTCTCAATCCTGGATGAAATTGACTAGGGTAAGAGAAAGTAGCAGTAATCCTGCTATAATAACCAATCTCTACAAATTAAGGGACAAACTATATATCTATGATGCATACCAAGGTCAAATTCTATTAAAAAGAGCAGAAGTTACAAGTCTATAAGACTAAGTGACTTTGGAATGTGCATAATTCCAAATAATTATGCAAGATGCTGTCAGACGATATCATGGGTTTCCATAGGTTTAAGGAAGACACTAGCTGCAGAAGGCCATACACGTACTTGTGTGATCTATCTGGACTGGGATGCAGCAGAATTCAGCGGCCCCTGAAACTAGAGGCTTAATAGAGCTTGGATGGGGAAAAGGCTGTGGAGAACATTTCAGTACATTCTAGCACAGTAAATATGTGCTGAGGGTCCTCTGTGGCAGGCACTGTGGGTATGTGGTGGCTCCCTTGTATTGCTCACAAACATAGCAGATACAAGCAGGATCTAAAAAAATAGGGGGAAGAGAGTTCTGCCTAAGTATACAGTGAAAGCTCAGGATGCTTTATGAATTAAGTACTAGTAATTTGGATTTTTCATCTTAGTGTATTTTTCACTTGTATAAAGGAGTATAAACCTTTTATATGTGCTGGCACTTTATAGGTTAAGAAAGTACGTTCACATATACTCCGTTTGATTCTCAAAATAGCTGTTTCAGTTAAGCTTATCTATCTCCACACTACAGATGGGGAAATATAAGTTCACATTGGTCAAGACACTTGCCTAAGCCCACTTAGCCAGTACATTGCAGAATGTGAACTCAAGACTTCTGATATCTTATTTAAAGTCTCTTCTGAAAAACTACTATTGCTGTCATCTCTCATTGTGAGCTGTAACAAATACACATGATTGTGCCATTCTCTGCAAACTATTAAAATGCTAAAAAAATATGCCTCCAAGAACATCTCATTTTTATAATTGGGCTTTGTCCTTAAAGCCTCAGGACAAAAGCATAAGAAAACTGTTTACTAAAATAGACTGGGGAAGCCAGTATAGCTCAGCAGTTGAGCGCTTGCCTCCCAATCACAAAGTTCAGGATTTGATTCCTAGCCCTGATCTATGCAAACCTATATGCTGAACTTTGGTGCAACTGGTAACTGACAGGCTGGCATGGCAGTGAAGGTTCTCACCTCCCATGCAGGCCCCTAGTTCAGTTCCCACTCCATGTGTCTCCACATCAACCCGCGTGGAATGAAAGTATGTCACAATTAATGATGTACAACTATGGAGACTGCTCCAAGCCCTCCCCAATTCTCAATCTTCCTCTCCCTATCTCTCTCTCCTCCCACAAACAATAAAATAAATCTTAAAAAAAAAATTAGGAGGAGAAAAAAAGATGGCGGCATGAGAGGAGAACGCCGATAACTGCCTGGGAAGGGATTTGTGAACAGAGGGGAATCCACAGGGAAACGCTGAGAAGAAACCTCAACTAAGAGAACCACACAACGCAGAACAACACACAAAGGTTAGAGAAAAAAGGGGAGAGCGGGAGAGGGAAAGGGAAGCAGCGGTTTGGGGACAGAGACTCGGAGCGCGGCCCGGGGCTGGCAAAAACAAAGGGGGATTGGGGGACTACGGTCAAAGTGGAGCTGGATCGAGGGCGGGCTGGAAGCCGAGACCTAGGGAGCGTGGAAGCCCCACAAGACTGTGGACAATTTAACATTTGAACTCAAGGGACAGCACGCAGTGCCCTAATCAGATCACGGAGCCTAAAGTGGAACAGGGACTGTGGAGCAGGGCAGCTGCACTTCCCGGCATGTGGGGTGAGAGCAGGGCACCAGCCCATAACAGCTCAGCACCCCTGATTTACAGAGGAGATTGAATGTGAGGGAGCACCTTCTGAAGACAGGGCTCTTGGAGTGAGGGCTGGGGCTTGAGTGGGCACAGCTGCATTAGACGTGCTTGGAGTGAATCCGGCGGTCTCAACAGAGCCGGGAGCATAGAGCGGCTGCCGCCCGAGCTGTGGCCTGTGCGCACAGGGCTTTCGGCAGCCTGCTCACCAGGCCGCTGCGGCGCCACTGCCTGCGTGGGAGACCTGCTTTTGGCGCCCCGCTAACCAAGCCACCGCGGCGCTGCTGCCTGTGAGCGCAATTGGGCTGCCGACTGGGACACTGCGGCGCCAACGCCCGCGCGTGAGACTGTGCGACCGACTGGGCCTCTGCCAAGCCCCAGCCCATCCAAGTACTGCCCTGTGGGTGTAGCTTGCTTATACGATTGAAGGAGGGGCAGCCAGGTGGAAGAGAGAAAGAGCCCTGCCCACTCTGAACCACCAGCCTCCCTGCTGGAAGAGAAATCTGATATTGTGTCTCAGGCCTGCCCTAGCTCCTACTCACACCCCCCCACCCTCGGCCACACCTTCACTACTCTGTTATCTAATAGCTAAGACAGCAACCTGAAGTACTCCAGGACACAGAAGCTGTCTGCTTCCCCCAACCCTCTCCCAAAATCTTCTTCTCCCATAACTGAGCCCAAAAGAAAAAATAAAGAGAAGCCCATCTGATAGACAAACCCCCAGAGGGAAAACATACTCATGCCTAAAGCAAAAAGAACCACATCAAACACAATGCACACCTCAGAATCCAAAGCCCCTCCAGAAGATCAGGGGCATTCTTTAGTAAAGGAGCTTGCACACTTGGAATCAAATCTAAGTGAAACAGAATTCAGGGCTGCAATACTCAAGACACTCAGAGAGCTCACTCAATACTGTCAAAGTACCCAGACACAGTTAAATGACCTCAACAAGAAATTCTCTGAGCAAAATGAGAACTTTACCAATAAAATTGAGAAGTTAGAGCAGAACTAAAAGGACCTCCTTGAAATGAAAGGCATCATGGGAGAGCTGAAAAAAGAACTGACTAAAATAGGGAACAGGGCTGGAAGCGATGAGTGAAATTGAAGATAGAAACATGGAAATGTCACAGAGGGAAGAAGAAAGGGAAAGGAGAATCAAGACAAATAAAAGAGCCCTACAATAATTCTCTGACTCCCATCAGAAAGAACAATATTAGAATAATAGTGGTACTAGAAGGAGCGAAATGAAATCTTCTCAGAGTTTACTAAAACAAATAGTGGATGAGAATTTTCCTAACCTGCAGAAAGAATTACAGCCCCAAATCCAAGAGGAAAGCAGAAGCCCTAACTACCTAGACCCTAGCAGATCTTCTCCAAGGCACATTGTTCTGAAGATGACAAAAACCAAAGACAAAGAAAGAATCCTCAAGGCTGCCAGGGAAAAACAAAATATAACTGTCAAAGGAAAAACTATCAGGCTGTCACCAGACTTATCAGCAGAAACTCTGCAAGCCAGGAGGGAGTGGAGCTCAATCTTTAAAATATTAAAAGAGAGAAATTTCCAGCCAAGAATTAACTATCAAGGAAAATTAACCTTTAGATATGAAGGAGAAATTAAGGCCTTTACAGATATACAGAAGCTGAGGGAATTCTCCAGCTCAAAACCAGCACTCCAAGAAATACTGAAGGAGGCTATTCAACCTGAATCAAGAAATCAAAATAAATGGAGAAAAGTTGGGACAACAAAAAAATAAAAAGGAAAGAATAAATGGATACAGGATATCCTCATATATCAATTATCACCCTGAATGTAAATGGACTGAATTCACCAATAAAGAGGCACAGAGTAGCAGATTGGATTAATAAACAAAATCCAACCTTATGCTGCCTGCAAGAGACACACCTGAGCCACAGGAACAAACATAGACTTGGGGTAAAAGGATGGAAAACAATACTCCAGGCAAATGGCAGTCAGAGAAAAGCTGGAGTGGCCATATTGATGTCTAATGAAAAAAACATCAGGATAAAAAAAATAATAAGACATAAAGATGGACATTGCATCTTGATAAAAGGAACAATACACCAGGAAAACATGACACTCATCAATATATATGCTCCCAATCAGGAAGCACCAAAATTTATAAAGCAACTACTAACAGATCTAAAAGGAGAATTTGACAAAAATACAATTATAGTAGGGGATCTAAACACGCCCCTGACAACATTGGACAGATCATCCAAGCAGAAAATAAATAAGGAGATTGCAGCTTTAAATGACACATTGCAGGAAATGGACATAATTGACATTTACAGGTCATTCCATCCTACAACAAAGGGCTATACATTTTACTGTAGTGCACATGAACAATTTTCAAGAGTAGACCATATCCTGGGACTTAAATCCAACCTCACCAAATTTAAGGGCA
>PVKE010044226.1:0-13087 GCA_004027555.1 Craseonycteris thonglongyai | reverse complement strand
AGGCCAAAGGATTTCACCAGGGTCCTGCCTGCTACATCTGCCCAGCTCCCCTGCCCCAGGCCAACGGGCTCAGATTAACACACTTTGCTACTAGCAGCTGGCTAGCTGGCTAGACAGACCTTCTGCACAGACCTGCTACAGTACCGGAGTCGATGGAATCTCTGTTAAGATAATTTGTAGCTAATGGTAGAGACTTGCTTTGTGACTGGAATTACAGGGGGGGGAAGGGGGGTAAGAGTTGGAAATCTTGGAGCCTATTTGATTTAAAAAGCCTACTAGAAACCAGAGGCCCATGGTAGGCTCAGTCAGCTTCTCACTCACCCTTGTGCTGCCCACTGACACAACTGCTTGGGAAGCTCTGGGTCTGCAGCTTCCATAGAGGGTTGTTTAATGATTAAAAAAGGTGATGCAAGTTAGAGGTCATGGGGGGGATTTCTCTGAATTACACAGTTTTTCTGGAACAGCTAGCTAAGCCATGTGGCTTAAATATTAGAAAGCTACAGAAAATCTCAGATGCAGCCACTTCCAAAGGGGCAAACCCACCCAGGACAAGAAAACACTCCTCTGCTTCTTGAGATACAATTTAATGATTTATACCAAGGGTGTCTAATGCGCAGGCTGCATACGGCCCAGGATGGCTTTGAATGTGGCCCAACACAAATTTGTAAACTTTCTTAAAACATTATGAGACTTTTTTGTGATTTATTTTGTTGTTAAGCTCATCAGCTGTCGTTAGTGTTAGTGTAGTTTATGTGTGGCCCAAGACAATTCTTCTTCCAATGTGACCCAGGGAAGCCAAAGGTTGTAGAGCATGATTCAAGGGGTAAAATTCCAAATATGGGTGTTTACACAGTGAGTGCCTCTTAACAATAGGGTGCAAATCCCTTTGCTAGTCTGGTGGTTCCCTATTCTTTGCTTTTAACAAAATCGAAGGAACACCAAAAATTTCTGAATATGATAGCATGTAACTCTTAAGAAGGTGGAAGAATTCAGTTATCCTGCTATCACAAAACTTCTGTTCCCATCTACTACGTATTTATGTGATTGGGGATTATCAACTCTTTCATAGAGACAATTTAAGAAGATAGTAGAGTTGATGTTGTACTACAACCATTCTAACAAAGATGATATTAATCTGCAGATAGATGAAATTATTTTGGGGGAAAAACCTTTCTCATTTCACTAAATTGATATGTTGCCAACAAGATTTTACAGTGTTTAATGATTTATTAAAATTTGTACTATATCGATCAAGCTCAATCCAAAAGAAAATTTTAAATACATAGAGCCTTATAATTATAGGATATTATATAATTGTGTTACAGATCTACCATTATAGCAATTAAAAGGCCAAAAATAATTACGCTAAAATTTTGAGGTGGAAGTAGATTAAAAATATAAATTCAAGAAGTAAAAAGAAAAATGTGACATTTCCTACTATTAAAAATTGCTTTCTTCATATAATTTTTGAAAGGATGATAGTGCCTATCAAATAAGTATTGGATTCAGACCCTTTTGGCTAAATTTAAAAAGGAGTGCAGCAATTTTATTTAAAGATTCAGTATCTACAATATGCCAGGACTTAAATTCTTTGCAACTATTTATGATGAAAATTTTTAGGCAAAAATATAAAAATTCACTCAAGAGATGTCTGAGCATAAAATTTTAAGTTGCTCATCAAGGGTAACTCGATGAGCTGTATTTGGAAGCAAGAAGGATGGCTAAAAGGAACCTTAATACTTTTAACTCTTAAAAAGGGGAATGCAACTTAACTCTCAACGTGTATGACATTTAGCTTTATAGAGGTAACCCTAAAAGCCATAGTCTAGCCAACAAAAAGTTAACAATTAAAGACTATGCAGAATTGCAAGATTGGTATTTGAATAACACTCAATGGTTTGTCCCAGGATTTTAATTTGCAAAATATTTTCATCTGGAAGAGACAGATTCCACAGTGATCTTGTCTCTCAGAAATTTCTACATTTCTTATTTTTCATTAGACATTAAAAAGCTGCCTTTGTAAACTTGTGTTTCATTATTAAAGCTTAATTTATTTTTAATATAAATAGTGTGTGCTTGTGTGTACATAGAGAGTTATGTGTATGAGTCACATATATGTTTGCTGTTAATGTGAAAATTAAATGGCTATATCACAATTAAAAAAATAAAACTTTGGTATGGGTGAATACAACAATCTATACAGGACTGTTTTATTATTTATTTCTTTTTTAAAGTTGTTCACTTTTTGCTTCCACCTAAAACAATAAAGAATTATGTCAGCTATAAGCTAGGTACAGTTAAAATTTTTTCTTTTTCTTTTTCTAAAAATTTTTTATTGTCAAATTTTTCTTAAATGTGTTTTTCTATCCTATCATACTTTTCTCTAGGTTACAGGTCTATCTTACTTTTGGCAAAAACTCATTCTATGTAGAAACCCATGTTTATAAAACTAATACATGGACCACTCTTTAATTCATCACTGAATTCAACATTGGAAGATGTTTTGTGCTAGAGGACCTGTATTTCTCACCTAATGATAAGGCATGCTAGAACTGTCAATCACTGTGTTTTCTTGCCAACAATCCCCACTGACAGGAAGCCATGTTGTGTTACTGTGACTGTCTCACCCCCAACCCTCAGCCCCCGAAGACTGGATTAGTCACCCTGGTCCAAAAATTTAAGAACAGCCTATGTTAAAATTCTGCATTAGAAGATGAACAACAAATGGTAAAAAGCACAGAAGGAATGATAACTACTAATAGATTTTTTAAATGGATAAAATAACTCTCATAAAGATATAATACAAACACATGTCAAAGAATGTATTTAATTAACAAGGGAACCAATAAAATGTTACAACCAATTCAAAGGCAAATTCAAAAAACAATACATATACTTGTATAGACTAAATATTGTACAGCTGTCCACATTATCTGATTCTACATCTTTCATTATTTGAGTAATTCAGATGATTCTTGTCCACAGAAATGCAAATTGTGTCTAGTGGAGATTCATTGGATCATTATTCCAGGTTTTATCTACCAAACAAATTTATTTCTGTATAACCAATGGAAATGATCTCTGATATCTATCTTACACATACCACATACACAATTCAAGTCCAGTTAGGTTATAGATCAAAATGTAAAAAATCAAACAATGACATTTTTAGATGGTATTCATACCAGGGAGTAGGAAAAACTTGGTTAAACAAAAGAGCAAAGGAAGACTGCTAAATCAGACTCCACTAAACTTCACAACTTGTATTTATGAAAAAATAAAATTACAAGAGTAAAAAGGCAAGCCACAGGATAGAAGATATTTGCAAACAACCTCAACCAAATATGACACCATCTCTCCAAGTCGATAAGAAAAAGACAATCTGTTAGAAAAAAAAAAAAAAGTCATGTTTCATGAATAAGAGTATATACAAATGGCAATAAGCATATGAAAAGGTGTTCATTTTTAATAATTGAAGATGCAAATTAAAACCACAATGAGTTATCACTACACAACTTACTAGAGTGACAAAAACTAAAAAGCCTAACAATTCTACCAACTGTTGGCAAGAATGAAGAGCAACTGGCACCCTGGTTGTGTAAATTAGTACAAAATTACATTGTAAAGATGTTTGACACTATGCTGAGGTTAACTCTATGCATATCCCATGACCCAGCAATTCCACTTCTAAATATATACCTTAGTAGAAATGCATACAGGTGTATACCAACACACGTACAAGAGTGTCCACAGTACTTTTGTTCACAAGAGTCAGTCTACTTCGGAATTGGTCAGTTGTTTATACAATGGAGCATATACAGCAATGACAAATGACTCAGCTATAACATGGTTGGATCTCACAAATACAAGTTGCGTGTAAAGCTAGACACAAATGTACTAAAGTGAAAAAAACAACAACAATATAAATTAGTAGAAGAACATAGGAAAATATATGATATTTGTAAGATGGAATAGTATAATGTGGTGAAATGGAATGGAGCCGTGTGTGTGTGTGTCCACAACCTAGATACATCTAAATAAATTGAGAAAAGCAAAATTCAGAACAATGTATACACAATGATGCCATTTATACACATTTAAAAAACTACAAGCTAAACAAAACAATATTGCCTGTAACAGATACACAGTTAGATAACTAAATGTATAAAAATACACTGAACAGAGCATTTTGGTAAAGACTGAGTCAGTGGGAAAGGTAAAGGCTATGTGGCTGAGATAGGGAAAGGTAGTTTTAGCTCTGTCACATGTTTTATTTCCTTTTTTTTTTTTAATTGTTTTTGACAGAGAGACAGAGAGACAGAGAGAACTGAACTGGGGGCACTCCTCAGTTCAGCACATGGGTCCGCACGTGCCGGGGCTGGGATTCGATCCTGGGTCCCCGGCGCTGCAAAGTGAGTGCTTAACCCACTGAGCCATCCCGGCTTCTCCATTATTTCCTTTTTAAATATTAGAAGCCTCACTGTGCTCGGCACAAATGTAAAAGCAGGCTTGCTCTACCAAAAAGGGATATAGCTTTCTGGTTCATAGGTGAATAACCAAACAGAATAATAAATAATAATGAAAAATAAATAAGGGAGAGGGCAAGGTAGGGGTGGAAGGAGGGGAGTCAGAGGAAGGAAGAGATACTGAGACTAAAATAGAACCCGATGTTAGCAGCTAGTAATTATGGACAGTGAGAAAATGCCATTCTTTTTTTCATTTACCTATTTTTTTTTTCAAAAAGGGAATGAAGGAAAAGTAAGGTATATAAAAGATAGATAAATTGTAATAAAAATATTAAAATTGGTGCAGTGTTTTTATTTTTAAGATTTATTTTATTGTTAGAGAGAAGAGGGAGGGTGCAAAGCAGTCTCCATAGTCATACATCATTAGTTGTGACACAGTTGCATTCCACACAGGTGGAAGTGGGGCTGTGAGGGGCGGGAACCAAACCAGGGGCCTTCCACATGGGAGGCGTGCCCCAGTTCAGCATATGGGCTTGAACAGGCCAGGCCTGGGATTCGATCCCCAGACCTAGTGGTTGGAAGGCAAGTGCTCTCAATCTGTTGAGCTAGCCCAGCATCCCAGTGTAGCATTGTTAAGATCAGACAAATTACAATGCAGGGTAGGTATCACTGAGAGAAAGGTAACATTTTACAATGGTGACAAGAACACTGCATCAGCAAACTGTAACACACAAACTTTTATGCTTCTCACAGCAGTCTTAAAAAGCATAAAGCAGATTGGGGAAGAAAATCAGTAAGTTCCCAATCATAGCTTGAGACTAAGTGTGCCGTCTCAGAAAACTATAGGTTAAGGAGACAAAAATGTAAAAAAAAAAAAAAAAAAAAAAAATATATATATATATATACCAGTATATATAAACGGAGCCACTTTAAAATGGAGTCAGAGCTGCCATCCTAAAGGTACTGCCTTGCATGTCTATGCCTCAAACCTTTGGAATAGTAAAACAGCACAAAATAACCTTTGAACTAAAACAACATTATGTCTCTACTTGCAAATATAACAAGAAGGCAGATATTATGACTACTGGACAGATGGTGGCTACCAGACTGAACAATAGAAAAACTGTTTAGAATTAGTGTCACTATGTTAGTTTATCTGCACTGATAGAAATGTTTTCCTTCTACTAATGTAATTGTTCCCCTTCTCTTTCTCATAATTACCCCTTGCCTTTGTCTCCTAAATTGAATACTAATTGGGTTTCTGCCCTGAAATCGGTGCTTCTCTAATAGCCATTCTTTTTTAAAATCTCAAGTAAATGCTTGTTAACTCTCACTTTAGCCAGGTTAATGTATCATAAGGACACAAAGAATCAGAATAATACAAGTCACAAATTTGATCATATGCACACGTATGCTCCTACTAACACACACTGAACTTTGTAACCAGAGAATACACGTTTGGTTCAGGAACAGCACATTTACAAATATTGACTGTACCCCAAGCCACAGGGTCAGGGGTGAAGAGGAGAAATATTTTCATTGCTCTAATACAAGTCCAAATTTATTGCCACATGCGGGTCACAAACAAAAAGATTCCCCAACCCCAGCCCCACCCCACCCAGTTCTTATACTTGAAAACTTTAAAACCTATTTCTAAAATATTTTTTAGGTTAAAGGAAAGGAACAAAACTTCTGCTCAGAAAAAGAAAATTAGAACTTTAAGTGCATTTATTCTAAAACAATAAAAAGTTAAAATAAATCATCTAAACCTTTAACTGAGAAGCTAGAAAAAAATAATAAAACCCCTCAAAAGTAAAAAAAAAAAGGAAATATAAAAAATTCATGAAGCAGAGAACTAAAATCTAATAAAATTGATTAAATTGTTCTTTTTTTTAATTTTTAAATTTATTGAGGTGACATTGGTTGGCAACTACACAGGTTCCAGGTGTACAAATCTACATTACATCATCTATGCATTGCATTATGTGCTCACCACCCAGAATCAGCTCTCCTTCCATCACCATGTATCTGGTGTAAAATAAGACATAAAATAGATAAATTAAGAAAAAAGAAAGCACAAATGAACATTACCAGGAGTTTTTAAAAATTGAGCATTTGTAACTATAGAGGAGATTTAAAAAGCAAGGAAAAGACGACACTCTACATTAAGACATTTGGGAGCATAAACAAAATAGGCAATATAATATTAAAATGAAAAGGACGAAATGTCCACCCATAATCCCATCTCTCTCACTACTTTTCAGAGTTGGTGTAAGGGTAGCTATGGGTCTCGGGTCTGGCTTTCGGGAAAACTTTTAAAACAGAACCAGGGAAGCTCACATTGCCTTTGACCTTGCTTGTCTTTTCTTCTTGCCTGTAATGCTGCCTAGAAGTGTAGCCACCTTCTCAGAATTATGAAGTCAGTCATTAGAATGAAAAAATGTGAAAGAAATGGAGCCTGTTCTCTGATGTCACCATCCCAGCCCTGCTGATTGTTGGACCTATTGTTACATGAGAACAAAAACAAAAAACAACCCTGTTTCTTTAAGCTACTCTGAGGTAATATTTTAAATGAGTAACTACATGCATGTCTGACACAGTAGAACCTATTAAAATTCTAATTCTACCACTGGGTGTCTACTGTGAAGACTTACTTGGAGATGTACATAAGAGCATTCATGGTTGTGCTGTTTGATAAAGTGGCAAGCCAGAGAGAAAAGGGAATTAACATGAAGGAAATGGCTAAATCAACAGCAGTGTGTTTATGGTATATTATGCAGCTGTTAAAAAATTAGATATATCTACCTTATTTGATGGTCATAAATAAAACACATTCCATGACATCACTGTTATTAAAAAGTACCACACGTCCAGTGGTCCTATATTACAAAGGCAACATCTAGGCTGGGGGTCACCAAGCTCACATGCTGAGGCCCCCCCTTGGAGCCAGGCTGCAGCCCAGCGTGCGTGCCCAGGGTGGGGAGCAGAAAGGCAGTCTAGGAGTTAGCTCTCTCAGCTCACAGACCTCACTCTTGTAGGTAGTTGAGTCATGCTGGTGATAACGAGGTTAGGACTTTAAGGAAACAAATCAAGGCTGGAAGGTCTGTGGGCAAAGCTGGGCTCCTGAAACTCTGGTCCTAACTTCCTGTTTATAAAACTCTATAGTTGCTACTTCCTGTTACACACATGCACGCACGCACTCACTCTGTCTGGAAAGTATCCAGGCATGTAACTGTTCTTGCTATATTGACACTGGCTGGAGTTTTTCTGGGCAGCTCCCATATATAAATATATATTTACATATATATCCTCAGTCTTTCAATATAGTGAGAACATGCATGTGGCCCTTCCAGTCTGAACATTCTGAGGCTGTCAGCACCATTTTCTCTTTTCTTGAATAAATTATTTTGGTGACAGACTACTTAGTCCATGTTATTGTCCAGTTGACACTGGTGACTTTGGGAGACTGGCAAGTAGGTGGGAGAGGTAGAGATAGTACCAACATGAGTTAGGAAAGGTCTGATGTGCACGTAGAATGAAACCTCTTCCAATATCTGGGGAGCTATAGGCTTCTAGAGCATTCTGGGGTGGGGACAAAGCCAGCAGTTCCACCTGCTCTGAACATCTCAATTCCTGAGGGCTGGCCCAAGCAGGATGTGTCTTATTGCTTTGCAAATCTGAGGCAGTAGATTGCTAGAATAATCATGATGTTGAGAAGGACAATTAATTGTTGAAGCTATTATAGACACTACTACTAATGCAGTGATGACCAATTATAAGAATTACCTATACTCAGGCAGCGCAGATGGCTTTTTAGGTATGAAGAAAACGAAGAGTAAAACATTTATGATGCATTTATTTATTTATTTATTTATTATTGTTAAATTTAATGGGGTGACATTGGTTGGTAATTTTTTTTTTAAAGATTTATTTTTATTGTTCTTGACAGAGAGAGAGAGAGAGAGACAGACAGACAGAGGCAGAGACAAGAGAGAGACAGAGAAGGGGGAGAGTAATCCATAGTTGTACATTAGTTTTCAGTACAGTTTTGTTTCACAGGTGGGTGTGGGAGCTGGGCTGGGGGATGGGCTGGAGGCCTCCCGCGTGGGAAGCATGCCCTGGGTGGGAGCTGAACCTGGGGCCTCCCACAGTGAGCCTGGGAAGCTCACCCCAGTGAGAACCGAACTAGGGGCACACCCCAGCTCAGCTTATGGGTCCACATGGGCTGGGGCTGGGATTTGATCCTCGGACCCCAGGGCTTCAAGACAGGGGCTCAACCACTGAGCCATCCCAGCTTCCATTTATGATGCATTTTGACACAAATACTTTTGAACTTATGTTGCTAAATTTACTGAAATAGCTAGTTGAAGTTTTCTTTGTTGCTTGAATACTATAGTAGTCTGTGTAAGTTAATTAACTGCATTCATACGGTTGATACTGGAATTCTTTCTAGTGTATCATTGTGTTGCATAATTTGTACCAATATATATTGAAATACTTATTTTTCTACATACACAATGGCTACTGGCAGAGGAATTTATTCAAATGTATTATTATTGTTTGTAACATGACTTTATCAGTTTTTACTGATATTTGCTTTATTTTCCATGTACTATCAAGGAATTCCTTTGACTATATTTTACATCATGTCTTTTTTTTTTTTTTAGTTACCAGAACAGTGCCAATGTTTACTTTTATACTACCACATGTCAGATTAGTAGATGTGTTTTGCTGCTAGTTACATAAAAGGATCATTGACAAACATGTATACATAAAATTGTATTTAGCTAACTTTATACTGATATTTCAGTGTTGGCAGAATATTGCTACATATTCAGAATTTAGCATTTCTTAACTAGATTCTATCATACATATACAAAGTAATGTATCTCCCTCAAAACTACTTCACAATAATGCCTAATACATATACTATGAAAAAATACTTAATTTGTTATATAATTGTGACATCTTATAAAATAGGGTGATTATACAACTTACGCAAAATGGAACATATTTGAGAGTGAAAGGGGACACTATTAAAAATTTGAATGGGGGGAAGCTGGGATGGCTCAGTGGGTTGAGCGCTCGCTTTGCAGCCCTGGGGTCTGAAGATCGAATCCTGTCCCTGGCCCATGCGGACCCATATGCTGAACTGGGGTGTGCCCCCAGCTCAGTTCTTATTGGGGCCCATGCAGGAGGCCCCTGGCCCTGTTCCTGCACTGTGCAGCCCGTCTCCCACCTGTGGAGTGAAACCATATTGAGGGCTAGTGACATACAACTGTGGAGACTTCTCTGGGTCCTCCCCCTTCTCTCTGTCTCTTTCTGTTAAAAAAAAAACAGTGGGGATAAATCTTAAAAAAAAAAAAAATATTGGATGGGACAACAGGCATAAGATTGGCATGATCTTGGGCAAACTGGGACATACAGTCACCATATTTATATACCTGCATATCTATGTCATCAAATAAGGAATACTAATATACAAATATTTGGTTATATGCTAGTATCAGTAGATCATCATGATGTAATATTTAGTGAGAAACACAAATAGCAGAAGGAAATGTGGGGTAGGAGACAATAGTATGGTGAAAAGATGAACACTTCAGTCCTTTTTTCTATACAAATATATACATAAACAATATTTGGGGCTGGTGGGTAGAAGGGTACTTTGGCCTTATCTGCAGGGTTTTAGCTTTTTACAAAGAAAATGTATTCATGAATTATTTGTACAGTTACTTTTAAACTAAAGAGAAGAATTCTGAGTTTATAGAATTAAGAACTTGACAGATATGTACGGTATGTGTTTTTGAATTGTTTTTTCAGTCCCGTGTGGTTTAAAACCAACACACACCATTGTGAGAGTTTAAGTACATCAAAGTTTAAAGTAGAGTGGTAGCATGGGTGATGTGATGTGGACTTGTACATCGGGAAACTATCTAATTGTTACCAACCAATGTCACTCCATTAAATTTAACAATAAAAAAATAAAATAGAGTAGTAACGCCTTACCATTTTTTTCTCTAGTATGGTATAATCTATTTTGCAACTTAAAAAAAACATCCCACATGTTTTTCAGTTCAGAGCTCAAAACATCAAGGAAATGAGGTCTTTAAAACTACAGTAAACAAACTAGCACCTGTTACATAGCAGTGAATCAGTGAAATGTTTTTATTACTACCATCACTGTCTGAACACCCAGTTTTTATTTAAACTCCAGTCCTACATTGCTATTAATAATTACTTACTGAGCATTCTACCCAAATGCCTCAAACTCAACCAGCATTATTTCATTTCTCTTCCTGTACACAGTAGCTTTCCCTTCAAAGCCTTCAGCCTCTCCCAGAGGAACCACCATTAATGAAGGATCTAGGTGCATTAGTTCTTTGCAGGTTACAATAAAGGCTTCCATGTCATTTTATCCAGAGATGAGTAAGGAATGCATTATCTCCACTTTACAGACGAGGGGTTAATTTGCTGGAAGTCAAGTTGCAAATGAGAGGCAGCAAATAAAAGACAGACACTGCCTAAGGAAGTGCAAGCAAGAGCAGAAATCCCTTGAGCTTTGGGGGACCATAAGCACTCACCACCAAACACTTCTTTTTCCACGTGGACCAAAGGTCTAAGGTCTTCCCAGTACTCAGAGAAACTGCTAAGGTGCTTTGAAAAAGTCCATCTTTCTGTGGGAGAACATCTATCCTTACAAGATGGACTTTGCATTTTTATTACTTTGGCAGAATTTTTTTTTAATATATTTTTTTATTGTTTTTGACAGAGAGAGAGTTACAGAGACAGAGAGAGAACTGAACTGGGGGGCACTCCCCAGTTCAGCATGTGGGTCTGCACGGGCTGGGGCTGGGATTTGAATCTGGGTCCCTGGTGCTGCAAAGTGAGCGCTTAACCCACTGAGCCATCCCAGCTTCCCCCAGAATTTTTTTATTAGGACCGTGCTCCGTGCCCAGAATCATGCAAGAGACTAGAGGAGACTAATATCAATCAACTGAATAATATGTGGGTTCTCCTCTCCAGCTACTGCTTTCGGATGCCAACTCAGCAAGAGATTAGACATGTATAATGTCAGTATATGATTAGATACAAAAGCAAAACAACTGTTCTTGGAGGATGTCCTATGGGTTATTAGGGTTCTAACATGCCATACTCTTTACTTTAAATAAGTCGAATTTTAGATTAACCTACTTTTACATACACACACACAAGCACATGCATACACCAGCCCCACAACACATATGGCTACATAGCAAAATAGTGCTTTGCTTTTTATTATGAGTTTGTGCAGCAAAAGCCACTATGTGCAGTTATATGTTTTTGTTTTTGCAACAAATAAAATAAATAAAAGAGTTTAATTGCAAATGCAGTTGAGTGATGTTTGGCTTTGAATCGTATCATGCTAAAACCATAAAGTCACCTCAGACATGGTAGTGAAGAGTTTGGTGTCTGAATTCAAGTGGACCTGGTTCAAATCTAAGCTTTGTCACTTCCTAGCCTGGTGATTTTGGGTGAACTTGAGCAAGAGTCACTCCTTCCTTAAACCTCCATTTCCTTACATGTAAACTGAAAATACATGCATCTACTTCTTAAAGTCATTGAGAGAACTAAATGAGCTTAAGAAATAGCCTTACACATTGCATGCAAACACTCAAAAATTAGTAGCAATCAACTATTAAGAATGATTGTCTCTGAGTAATTTAGTCATTGAGGGTGACAGGTTAATATCTATTGTTATCCCAATATTGAACAGATCCAGAAGCAAAATCCCAAGGGTTACTTGACCACATCCCAGGGGGTGGGGTGGAGGTGGGGTGGGGTATGTGTTGTAATCACCCCAGCAACACAGCAAATCATTCCTCATTAATGCTGGGGAGCATTTCAGACCCTTAGTCACTATTCAGAACACTAGCTCTTAGGGATGGTTAGGAGCACAAGATGACTCATTCTTATAACAAAATTTTAAGATTTGTATTGGTCAGACAGTATTTTACTTTTATATCTATAATAGGCTCCCCCCGAGGACTGGGAAAAAAGACATCTAGAATATTTACCAGGATTAAAATCCTACATATTAGTAATACAGAATTCTAAAATTACTTTCCTGCCTCAACCAGCTCTATTCAAAACAGACATCACAAATTCCTGCAGATGAATTCCTTGTTTGTTGGCTGAAAGATACTTGCTCGGGTCAATTTGCTATGTGTAATTTCTTGAGCTAGAGTGCTCCTTAGTCACAATTACTTCAGTTCAATGACAAAGGTATCGGACTTCCACTTACCTACCTACTCTGCTGTTATCGTATCACTAAACCACTCGAGGTCCTAAGTGAAAGAATACTAAGTGAAAATGGTATGGAGGAGCAAGATGGCGGCATGAGAGGAGAACCCAGACACCTACCTGGGAAGGGACTTACAAGCAAAAAGGAACCCACAGGGGAAACCCTGAGAAGCACCCTCAACTGAGAGAACCACACAACGCAGAACAACACACAAAGGTTAGAGGAAAAAGGGGAGAGCGGGAGAGGGAGGGAGAAGGAGCAGTTTGGGGACAGGAACAGAGCGCGGAGCGCGGCCCGGGGCTGGCAAAAACAAAGGGGGATTGGGGGACTACAGCCA